>JBCFYV010000477.1:0-105229 GCA_039000515.1 Timema cristinae | reverse complement strand
TTAATTAATTTTGGGGTTAGCAGATTGACAAGCGCGCGAGCGAAGCGTGGCCAAACAGGCGAGCGAGCGCGTGATTAGCAAATAGCTCGTAAGCTGTTGACGGGGAGGCAAAGGTTCGAATCTTGGCTCAGTGAACTGAGGGTGGTTTTTGACAAGTAATTTGTTGTTGTGTTTTCCAATTCTATATTAATTCTAATGGTTATTCTTATTTGTAAAGGTCTTACTTTAATCACAATAGTATTAAAGTATTTAACACATCAGTTTTACATTATATACACGATATTACTTATGGTTTTACCAATTAAATTAGGCCGTTAGTAACAATTGTGCTAAGCCTATCGATAATAATAAAAAAGTAAAATATCATGTCAAATTGAGAGTTTTCCTAGCACTCTATGAATCAACACACAATAATATTGCTAGCGCCTGTGAACGAGACTATTCCGGCTTGAGTGCGCACATAAAAAGAGAACTAGAAGTTCTATTTTTCAAGCGCGTTGCTTGGTCGCAACCAGTCTGGCCACCTCTCATTAGAACCAATTTGTTTATTTTAATATTAGGCACTCATTGACCAGTCTGGCCGTACCTTTAAGTTAATTTTTTCTTATTTATTTAGATAACTAATTTCAAGGCAGTAGCAGATCAAGGGGAGAGGAAGGATAGCCACCCCACAATGACGTGACTCAAATTGGCCCGCCACATTGCCGAAAAATATTATTTTTTTGTCTAATCGTTTGTGCTCTATTTGTTCTCATATGTGCCCGAACATGAACATTTGTGCTGTTAAACTGGCCAATTTAGAAAATATTTAATGTGGCGGGCCAACTTGAGCTCAAGCTAGCCCGCCACATATTGAAAACACAACATAACAAAATTTATTTAAGTCAATCCATTGTGCTCCATTTGTGGTCATATGTGCCCGAAAATGAACATTTGTGCTTTAAATTATAAAAATCTAAAGAACAATTAATGTGGCGGGCTACTTGAGTCTTCCCTATACCATAACATGTAGAAAAATTGAGTTCAAGCTGGCCCGCCACATTTTAAATATCAATGTAAACAAAATTATGTTTTCACCATTCGTTTGTTTTTCGTTTGTGCTCAAATGTGCCCAAAAATGAGTATTTGTGCTCTAAAATTATAAAATCTAGAAACAGTTAATGTGGTGGGCTAGCTTGAGCTCTAGTTGGATCGCCTTCATTAAATGTTATCTAAAAGGCCTAGTTTCACAGCACTATAGTATCATGTTCGGGCACATATGAGCACAAACGAAATAAAAACGAATGGTGAAAACAGAATTTTGTTAAATTGATATCTCAAAATGTGGCGAGCCAACTTGTTCTCTATTTTTCTACAGGATATGATATAGGAAAGGCTCACTTGGCCCGCCACATTAAATGTTATATAGCATTCCTAATTTAGAGCACAACGGCAACTTTCCTTTGGTTCTTTTTCAAACCCACTACATAATTTGTTTTGAGTTTCACGAGTTGTTGGCGGGTACCTCTGTCCTGCTTCATCCTTTGCTTTATATAGATTAAATAATGTATTGATTTGTTATTTTTGTGTAAAGTTTAGTGATATCTAATTTTTTTTTAATATGTATTTCATCTTCATTTTTGAAAGAAAAGATTTTTACTATAAAATAATGAATTGGGACAAAAATGTGCATACCGCGCCTGCTCAATTACACGATGTACTTAAGGTAATTTTTCCTAAATGGTTTCCCGTTTTTTCCACGCAAACGAGGGTACTTCTCATAATTCTATCTTCCTCATACCTACCTTCTAATTGCTATTAAATGTGGAAAGCATTGACTGGCGTGAAGATACAATGAAAAAAACAACACTACTAGAGCTTACTCTATTTACTTGAAAAACATATTTTAGACTGTGAAAATCATCAATTCAAATATAACAAATGTACATTTTTGTATAATTATAATTACATTTAAACTTTATTTAACATTTTAAGATAAATACTATACTTACTATGTTGACTTAATATATAAAATGAGAGACTCCTTTAACACCTGGCTCAAAAAGTATTCATTATTAACTATATATATATATATATATATATATATATATTTATATATATATATATATAATCTAAACCTTTTTTAAAGGGTTTTGAACTAAAAGTTTGGTACCCTTTAATTAAATAAAAGCTAATGGATATACTTTTGATTTTTTCATTGACGAGAAAAAGGGGCATTATAAGTTCATAAAAACCATTTTAATAAACTATCATATTTTATAAATTAATTATATCTATGATAAAATGACCTCTAACTAAGCGTTTACTTAGAACCAGTGGCGCACTCATTAGGGTGGAGTAAACGGGGCACCTTCCCCATAACCCCTAAATAATTTCAATACAACATAAATTATTTACTTTATAACTAAAACATTAGACACAGAAGATGAGTCGTATACATAGGCTCCTTTTTAAGACTTGGTTTAAGATTTTATATTCAAAACACACACACACATATTAAAAGTGCCACTTATATTTTCATTTGAAAAAAGCACAACCATAGTAGCTTCCATAACATTTTATACAAGAAAATGTATATATCTAGTATTTTTGGTATGGTACCATTTTGGTAATTAAGTTCGTTTTACTTTTTAAGTCTCTTAACACAAGATATGGGTTATTTACACCGAGTACCTCACTTATAGAGACTTCAGAATCACTGGCACCACACCCAATTCGGTTAAAATTAATACTAAAGTACTTCGAACTGACAAAGCTACCAGAGCGTGTTATCAAACACATTAACATAAATTGACTTAGACCAGGGCTCTCACATTTTAGACCGAAGGAGCCTTTGTACCAGAAAAAATGAATGGCCGAACTCTCATAAAAATATTTACACTAGTATTATGATCATTCAATAAATACATTTAAATCTCACAAGTCTTTTATAATTTAATTCTTGAATGAATATAAAAGAAGAACTACACTACACCCCGACCTCCGCGTCACTCAAAAACAAGTTATATTTGAATGCAATGACTTATGAGACCAGGTAGCTTACAGCGTTAATACCAACGTACCTGTTTTTCATTTGTGTACAGAGGTGTAATTTTTTTTATCCTTAATATATAATTATTTTTGCTACAACAACAACACAAAACCGTACTAAATGTTGATTTCAATACACAGTCCGACACTTTATCTCAGTTGGTAGCGTGTTTGCATACTGAGCTAAAGGTCCCGGGTTCGATTCCCGGAATGTCGAAAAACGTATCATTGGTTGACTGTGCTTTTCCCCTTTCACAATGATGAATTAACTGTCAGGGGGCTGGATGTTGTATTTGTTCTAGATTTAAGTTAGTTTGTCGGACTCTGAGGAAATAATCTACATTCTATTGTGTGGTCTGTCACTAGTTTTTTTATCGAGTGTCACTAATTGAGCGTGAACTGGGAAAGAAGGAAGGGTTGATAGGGTGGGGTATTTCCACATTTTCTGCCCCCCATCGAAATGTGCCTTCCTCCAGTTTGTTTAAACTTCCCTATGATATTACTTGAGTTGAAGCTGAGAGATGGTTTGCATCAAACTTCAGAAAGATTCTATAACAATCTATTATTATTTCTAAATGCTTAAGGGTCACCCCAAATAGCTTTTAGAGGCATTCCGTTTTCAAATATTTTCCACTGGCTTGGAGTCAATCCCTAAAACTCCTTAAAATATAGTTTTTTTTACAAACTACCTCGCCCGACACTAATAAAGCTTCGCCGATACTCTTGATAGTCATCACAATAAGTTTTTTTTTCATTGTGACTTACTACTTGTTTGAGTTGTATACGTACATCAATTTACCCTAATGAACCAGGAATGACCAGGAAGGTGACATTTTAGATTGAATGTACCTACATTTGCATATATTGAGAGTGGGGAACAATTTTAGGGAAAAATACCCTTGTTACACCCGGCTGGGATTTGAACTTCAATCTTTGAGGACAACTTTATTTCCTACTGAGGGAGGGGGGGGGGGCGGTAGGGTGGTATAGGTTGAGGACACATCATATTATCTCCAACTTTGAGGGGGGCATATATTATTACCAACTTATATAACATAAATGTAGCTGAATCTAATATTACCCTTTAAATATATAGTTTGACACACTCAGTTGAACATTAATATAAAATCAAGATTTTCACTATACTACAAATTGGTTTATGAATAGGCCTACTTACAAGAGGTTATTAAATTTATATTGAAAAGTTAACACAATAATTTAAGTGAACATTTACGTCACCAAAATACCTTAATGCTTTCATTAACTTGCGTACTATATACATTTGTTCATGTACTACAATAAACTATGTTCTTGTAAAAAAATATTTATGTGTGTCATACAGCCACGTGATTTATTAAGTTTAGAAATAATGTTTCTAAACTATGTTTTAAGATGGCACGGATAAACATAAAACTATATCCACCTTGCATGGGGAGATTTCTCTTCCAGACTACTGTCCACATTAATGAAGCAAGTCAATTTGTTTAATAAGGTTATAAAATGCATATGTGAAATCTTGCAGTTAAGTAAACTATTTAAACAAATCATTCAATTCACTATAGAAGAGGACTTTTCCATAAAGTAAAACTATTGGCGGTGACATGTTTACCAGCCATGAAATCACTTACTATTTGTTTCGTAAATCTAATATAATGCTGGATTCACGGGTGATATTTTACCCTTGGATAACATTTCGGAGAAACCACAAATAAGGGCGATTTTAATTTGCTTTTTTAAGGAAAGTACAGCAGTTAGGACTGAAGGTTCATATTCACCAGGTGAAAAAATGTTCTGAGCAAATAAAATACGAATCATGACTTCATTTTCCATCTCGTTCAGAAGGGAATACATCTTCATCTGACATCAGAATCTTTAGGGAAGTCATGGTGTATAACACCATATCTCTTAGATTACTTTTATTGCATACGGCAACGGTACAACGCTTTACCTGCATTTTTTTAGTATCGGTTATGACACTTTTCATAATCCTTCACGCATAAATAATAAGAAAGCTTACAATAAACATACAAAAATTTACTATTCACATTGACTTTGGAAGCATACTTGACATAAATAAGAAGTTAGTACGATCGCACCCGCCTCGTTGGCGTGGATTGCAGACGCGCTAGTCG
Organism: Timema cristinae; assembly: GCA_039000515.1. NCBI lineage: Eukaryota > Metazoa > Arthropoda > Insecta > Phasmatodea > Timematidae > Timema > Timema cristinae. The sequence continues at coordinate 100,067 of JBCFYV010000477.1, read as the reverse complement.
TGTTGAGATCTACTGCTGAGGACGGGGAGATCGAGGTTTTAAATCTCAGTCGGCGGAATGGGGGTGGTTTTTCCTAAATGGTTTTCCACTCTCCCTCCACGCAAATGCGGGTTCACTTCCTCTACTTCAACCTTCCCAATTCCTAATCCATTAGCGTAATTAGTACTTAAGCGTATAACCCAAACGGGTAGTAAGACGTGGTGCTAAATAATAATAAAAAAAAGTGCGGCACTGCAAAGTCAGTAAGGGAGAATGCGGTATACGGGGGCACACATTAATCAAGAGTTGGAGGTTTCCTGAGATGTCACGATAGATATGTTGATGTGAGGTGGGGGGATGACTGAGATGAGTGAGGGGGGTTTGGGAGGGTTCCTGAGATGTTGTGGTGATGTGAGTTGTGGGGAAGGGGGGATGGGGCACCTTTTTGGTAAAAGCGGTATACTGCAACACTCATTTGCATAATTGGCTGGTGGGAGGGGGAGGAGATGAGAAGGGTTGGAGCACTCGATGGTGGGATGCAGGGGGTGTTGAGCCCCGGGGGAAGTGTTTTTTCTTGCGCTTTCGTAATGGGGATGGGGGGATGGAAGGTTGGAGCATTGTGGCGTGGGGGGTTTGGGTGGGAGCACTGTTTTTTTCTTATACCTTCTTTAAAACATGGTGCAAACGGGGACAGGGATTGATTTTTTCTCCCCCTTTTTCTCTCTTTCATGGGCGTGATGTAGTAGGGTTTGGGGGGGCATTTTGGGACCCAAACCCCGGGGATAGCAATATATTCTCTTCCCCAAACCCCGAGGGTCTGACCTCAGTCCTAGCAAAGATTAGGTTTAAAGGATTTGACAAGTATTTTTCACCCTAATTAAATAGTACGTTTTTTTAAACCCTATATTTCTTAATATTACATTTTCATATATTCATACAAAATTCTCCTTAAAAATATTCTTTCATGTAGTTTTTGTTTTTTCAACATACACATACATATAGTCTTTCACCATTGAAAAGATCGATTTGCGTCCCCCTAGATAGATCAGCCCCACGTGCGAGGTTTAAAAAACCGACTTCTGATCTCGCGCCAAAAGTTTTTACCGGGAAGACCCCACTTTGCCTCATACCCAGCGCCAATGTTTGGCTCGCCCCCGGGGTTCAGATTTTCGTCCCCTTCCAGGCGACGAACGTTGTAGGTCCGATACTTTTCGAGTTCGGAGATCTTTTAACGGTCGAGTTCCTCCGCTCGATCCGATCCAGGGATGCAAAGAGTTTCCTCGAGAGGATATCGTTTCCTCGGTTTGTGGACGTCTTCGCGAAAATTTTGCGGCTCGCCCCCTTCCTTCAGTTGTAGAGGGACATGATGTTGAACATTTTCCGGGGGATGACTCGCCTTACTTCCGGGATTATGGACCCGGCCAGTGCCCCAAAGATTCGAAACACTCGCTGAAACCCCCTTCTCGGTTCGGATGTAGTACCCAAGCTGCGTCTGAGATTTTAAATTTTCCTCATGTCCCCCAGCGAAAACCCCAAACCCGTCTAACATTTCGAATGGATGCGCCCCCCCAAACCTCTGGCCCTTTTTAAATTTCGGATGGGGGGGGGGAAATACCTCGCCCCCCTCTTACCTTCGAATCGATCCAGAATTGTGGTCAAGTCGAACCCAAACCATTTGAGTACGCTCTTTTTCCCCCGGAACGTCTGACTTTTCTCCCGGGGTAGAGTCAGGAAACAAAGTTATTTAATTTCCTTGGTAAAAAAGGGCCCCGTGTTTGGGTTACCTTTCATTCTTCGAGAGGAATTCCTGGGATTAGTCTCGTCCCCTTTGGTTTTTTAAAACAGTTCAGTCGACCTTTTGCGGTATAACCCCTTTTCTAAACGTCCTTATACTTGCTATACGGCCCTATTCCCCCACTTTAAATACTTCCGCGGAATTGAGTTTAAAACGTTTTTTAAAAGTATTAAAAGTCTATCACCTTGACGTCTTAGGTCTACTTTATGGTCGGGCACGTACTTTTGTATTCTCCGAAAGGGAATCGTTTATATCGACCCATCGTACGACCTTTAGCAGTAAAACTCTCCACATCATGTTTTGAGAGTGCTTTAAATCGTTCAACGCCCGCTATCCTTGACGTTGCTGTTGTAAAATAATGATTGATCCTCTTCTCTCTTATTTTTGAATTCTGCTTTTTAAACTCTGCCCCTTTATCCTTTTGGGAGATGAGTCACGGGTAAACCTACCTTGTCGAGGAGGAGGCCATTGCGACGCTGAGTTTTCCCCGTCTTAGTCTGGGGGTGGGGGCCCAACCCCTTTGGAATAACGTCAATGACGGTGAGAAGTACTTGAATCCTTTTTCGAACCAGGTAGGTATCATCTCTACCAGATCCCCCTAAAGGGAGCTCTTCAAGCCCGTACGCTAACATGTCTTCGGGGGAATCGTCGTTTTTTGCCGGACGATGAAGTTCGCGCGCAATCCCCCCATTTGAGCCGGACATGTTGTGAAAAAAAATTAAAAGAGTTGAATGTCTTTATACAGTGCCCCCTCGCTATTCCTCGTATAAAAACGATCTCGTTAGGTGAGGGGAATGTCCGGCCTCGGTAGATCCCTGCAAGGGTCGAAAATCGATAAAAAATTCGTTAGGTCGCCCCCTATTTTAAACGACGCCTTTTCCCGTCCCCCTTCTTGTATAAACCTTCCCCCTGAGCTCCCTTCAAACATAGGTTTGATGATTAGGAATACTTTGATCCCCCCCGCATTTGATACGAGGAACGGTTCGTTTCTCACCGATGCGCGTTCGTTTTTTTTCGAGCTTTTAGATTTGATCTTTCAGTCACCCTTAGTTAATCGCAGGTGTCTTCTGAAGAGAAATTCTAATAGTCTCGATTTAACGGTCCGTCTTATTGTTAAAGTATTGTTCCGTTTTCCCGTCGAATAAAAGGGCGTATCTCCGGTTGGTAGAGCGCCTTCATGAGTACCCCATTTGTCTAACGGAATGCTGTGGACAAAATAAAGATAAGTATCCAATAGATGGTTACTCTGCGATCTCTCGGGGGGGGGCTTGGGGTTGGGGTTGGGCGAGCCCCTTTCACCTCTTGTTTAGGGGTTCCGTGATGGGTTTTGAAGTTTCTTTTCGCTACGTGCTCTGACTCGTGGGGGCATGGGAGTTCTTATCTTTCTTTAATAATCTTACCGTTTTTATGTATCCTCCGTCCCCTTCGTCGACTGTTTAAAGGTGGAATTCCCTTTACGACAAAGGGAAAGGGCCTTTTATATCAAAGTAAAAAAAACCAATTCGAGTGAAAAATCGAGGGTCGTCCGAGCTGTTTTACATAAAGTATAGAGTCATTTTTTAACCCCTCGAAAGGGGGTGTCGTAATTTTAAGTTTCAAAAAGCAAAAAATATCTTTCAAGTTCAGCCCATCGTTGAAATGTGCCCGCCCCTCTTGAACTTATAACCGCGTTCCCCTGTTAAGTAAATTCGAAATTCTTCCCTTCTTTCTTCAGAGGTTTCATCCAAGTAGATTAGATGAAACTGCGTTAAACCCTAGAGTTACTTTCATAATTTTTGGCGCGCGTCTGAGGTAATGGGGAAAACCTTTTTTTTCGCAAAAAAAAACCGTCTGTGAAAAGCTTGTTTTTATCCGGCCCCCTTAAGCGTAGTACACCCCGGCTAAAACGTTGTAAATGGTTCGAGCATCTCAAAAGTTTCCCTCTAGGTTTAGCAGTTAGAACCTAAAAAGTCAAGCTTTGTTTTATTTTCGTTGAGACATCCATGATGATGAGACGTTTCCGCACCTCCTCTATCCCTTGACGACCCTCTTTCAAAGTTGATGTATTTCACTGATTGTTCTCAAAATCCTTGATCAACGTTTCCATTGTCCTTTGATGGGGCCTTTGGGCAGGTTGAGAGCGACATCTGCTGTTACTATGTCTCCATCCACCCTATAGTAAGACTTGTTACAGACATCCTTAGATGTGGGGGCGACTCGACGTTGACGACCCTTTCGATCTAGCATCGTAATCCCTGAGGTTTAGAGTTTGATTTCCCTTGACCCCTGAGGATCTATTTTTGTAGGACTATGCCCGAATTTAGATAGGGGACGACTGATGTCTTATCGCGTATGAACGCGCGTTACCTCATGGGAAGAAAAAGGTATCGAACCGTAGCAATATGTCCTTTATCGATTCTGATCTTTTGTCAACACGAGAAATTCATATTGTTTTCTTTTCAACACACGAGCACACCCCCTTGTTTTTTGGGAAAGTCATATCCTTTTTCACGGATGTGTAGACATGTCTCAGGTTGTATCGTTTTCTGAATAGGATGAAAGTTTGTTACTTCAACAGCTTTTCGGGATGCGCGAGTAGTCTGAAAAGATAAAACAGTCTAGGGCCTATGTTACCATACTAAAATAACCCTGTATTTTAAAACTGTTTACGCAAGCGACGTCGTAAATATGAATCGATGGGGTTCCCTCGACGGGGGGGTAATTTCCGCGTTGTCAGAAAAAAGGGGAAATACCCCATGCCTTTCAACGGTGAGAGGCCCCTTCGTAAATTTTTGATATTTGGGTGGTATAACGATTTTTGAGTAACGTACACGTCTTAAAGCGTAGCCCGTTAGGTTCCTCCAACAGGCTGATCAAAACGTTGGTTTTACCGAAATTTGATGATCCAATGATCGCGGATGTTCGGGAAAAAACTCCGTTCTCTGGGGGAAAGCTCCTCCCATTGATCTTGTTGTGTCAGTTAAAGAGCTGTCTGTTTTCAAACCGCTGTTGAGACTATTTCATCTAAAAAGGGGACGCCCTATATAATCAAACGTACTGTATTAGGCGAAAGAGGGGGGGGTTTTTTGGGATGATAATCAATAATCTACCTTTTTAAACGCATATCCCAAAACCCAGTACGCGGACCGGGAAAAAAGTTGGAAAAACGATTGAAACGGGGCGATCTGGAAAAAAACGAGTTAGATCGACACTGTAAAGAACCGATATCGAAACTCCAAGGGAAAGATCTTGCGGGACGTCATATGCAGATGTGAACTTATTGAGAAATCGTGGAAAATTACTCGCCCCAATCGAAGTGAGCGAGAAACTGCCGCGGGAATCCCCAACGCGATGAAAGCTAAAGTCAAGGGGTTTTCGGTCTAAAGAAAAAGAAGAAAACCAACGTCGTCGCGGGTCTATATCTATAACTACTAGACGTCGTAAGAAAAAAGGGAGGAATTCTCCCTATACTACCTTTGATCGGGCTTGAGCCGTCCCCGGAGGAGCCGCAGGAGTCAAAAAGGCCCAACAAATGCTAAGGCGAATACGAAAAAATTTAAACGAGGCTCGGAAACATAATGTACGCTTAAAGCTTCCCCCATGGGGAAAGGTATGTATCTACGCCCTTTCCCCGAAATTAAAATGATCCTAAACGGCCCCCTTCTGAAACGGATCGCGAAAAGTACGCCCCCCGAGTTAAAAACCCTTCTTTAGAGGGTATTTGCGGAGTGCTTTACCTAACGGTCCCCCTTGAAGATAGAGAAGCCTTCATAAATCTTGACGATGTAGGGGAAAGAGTAGCATTGGGTGGCGTATAAGAAAAACGGGGGAGGCGGTTTATTGATAGTTTGGGTGATCAAAGGGCCCACCGCTCGAACTTTTCAATATTCAAGGAAAATACCTCCCCTTTAAAATCATACTCTGTTCAAGAGTGGGGCCCGTTTTATGGGGACACTTTGTTTATTTCCTTAATCTCACGTTGCGTTCGAACTTATAAATTGTTATGACCTTACATGCAGGTCAGATTTCGATCTGACGAGAATACTTCCCCCGCAAATCCTCCCGGGAAAAGGGAAAAATCGTAGAAATGGTTCATCGGACTGATAATCGGGCCCGTTAAAATTCCATACAAACGTGACGAAGTAATAAAAATTTTTTTTTTCGACGGTAAAGGTATACGTCCCTCCAGGCACTATAAACTTGAGGCGTTGGACGATTCTTGCGGGGGGAAGTCCCGGTAAGTAAGCTCCCCCATTACGGGCCCCTAGCACTTTAAAGAGTATATTATTTGAAAAAAATTCGACTTTCCCCCGATGGGACGTTTGCACCTTGCTAGGGTTCGACTCATCATATTTCCCCTGCGGAAGAGAAATCTCCAATACTGTGAATATTCTTCACGTGAATGAAATGTGTAGAATGTAGTCTCGCTACGGGACTACGTAAAGGAGAACCGAGTCAACCTTGCATTTTTCAGCATGACTTTCCCGCCAGGCTTTAAGATAGGGGAAGCGCCTAACAAATCATTTCCTTCCGGTAACAAGCGAGTAATAGGTATTAGTCGACTTTTTGCGAGCGAGGAGAAAACGTAAATTTAGGGGACGAGACGATACGTACGTTACATCTGAAAGACTCGTGGAGAGGGTACCGTATAGATAAAACAAGACGGCAAAGTTTCTTCGAAACATTGAGAGAAGGAAGGAAACTTTTAAACCCCCAATAAACTCATTTAAAGTTGGTTATCGTTACAAAATAAGGGATGACTTTCGTGGAATTCTAACATTGGGGGTCGTCGCTTTGATACGCCTTTGGGCCAGTTTCCAGTATCATTCCTACGCTCGTATTTTCCCGGTCCCGTTAGCTAAGGGGAACGAGTTAGGATTCTTCCAAAAAGGGAAGTGTTATGCCCCCTACATCTCGCCCCTTGCTCTATAAAAGGGGCAAACTATTTTGTATTGGGAGAACGGGAAGCACTTCGAAAATTTTTAGAAAGGGAAACTGCATCTATTTCAAAAATGCCTATGAACAAGGGGGTAGAGATTGATAAATCGAGAGATGGGGTATTTCGACCCAACTTAAAACTATCTACTAAAAGGAATGGTTGGCAGACTCTCTTTCAAAGGGGTTTGGAGGTTTAAAGGAGTTCACGAACATCTGAAAAGGCATTTTTTTGGACGTAGACCCCCTTTACTTCCTACTAGGTTTCGTTGAAGCTTTCCCCGAATACTGATCAACGCGAAACAAGAGCTGGTGCATTCTTTCCCCCCGCGACAACAACGCTTTACAAAGACCCGCCCCTCTCTGCAGAGACCCCCCTCTAGATTGAGTTAAGTAAAATTTTTTGGTTGTACGCTATAAAATTGATGTTTAAAATGTCTCAACCTGCTTAATTTCATCAAAGGGGAGGATCTCGAGCACCTTCCTATTGGGAATTGTACGAGTCCCCTAACGTCCCACCTCTAATCAGCATGATTGGATGTGAAAACGCAACTTTGCTGGGAAAACCTCGTTACGTGTTTCGTGCTCAGACCGGATGGAACAATACGACGGTAGCAGATAGAAGATTTTTGACCATTGTATTTACGAAAGTAATTCTATCAAAATTTCTAACATGCCCTTTGGGATATAACTTAAACTTTAGACAGATTCCTTCTCGAAATTATACAAGACTACGCCAAATTCCAGAACTTCGTACTACGGAACGAGCGCCTCTTTACTTTATTTTGAACTTCCTTTCAAGTTCACGCCCCCATCGATGTGATCGATGCCAGCCGCAGGAAGATACTCTCAAGGACGGTAGGTGACGTGTGTATAAGTTCGGACGGGGGGAAAATACCCCGTAAATCCCAAGGCTTTTTGTCTCATCATTCACGATGAGTGGTCCGCATAAAACCTTCAAGCAGTGATGTAAGAAGATGACATCATAAAGAGGGAAACCCAATTGTTTCGCTATTAAGGAATGAAGGATGTCTCGGCTAAAGTGTTATCGGTGACGATAGTGTCAAGTCAGACTAGACAAACCCTGCTAAAATGTTAGTCTCTGCGAAGGTTTTAAAAAATTTTTAAGTCGATTGGTAAAAAACTTTTGGAAAACCCAAAGGTGCGATGGGAACGAACGAGTTGGTTATTCCAGCATTGTTCAATGTAGCCCTGAAAACGAGTATAAAAAGTACATAGATTCAATAAGTTATTGGTCTGCGGTCAAAAGGGTTGACTGACCCCGAAGAAGAAGCTCAGACGCTTCTAAAAGTAACTGGGAAAAAAGATGGAGCTGCAAAGAAGAAACCTGAGAGGAGTCGGGGGAAGGTAGTCCCGTTTCACAAGAATTAATGATGATTGGAAAAATGTTTTTAAAATATGAATTTGTAAAAGAGTTCTAAAAAGTATTGAATCTTGTAAAAAATTAATGATGTTTAAAAGTAATTAAAATTTAAATGATAATCTTGTAAAAGAATTAACGATGTTTAAAAATCGAATCTTGTAATAGGGCTTAAGATTTTAAATTTTAATGATTGGAAAAAATAAATGTTTAATGTAGAAATTTTAATTAACTTTTTAAAGATTTTAAAAAAAATGTTTAAGTAGAATCTTGTAAGGGTTTAAAAGAAATTAACTTTTTTGATTGAAAATAAATGTCTTTTTTAAAAAAAATTTTAATGAAATTAACTTTTTAAAGTAAAATTTGAAATAAATTTTATTAATTAGCTTTAAAAATTTTTAAAAATTAAAAAAAAAGAATTATTGTTATAAATTTCATTGTATTATTTAATCGATGAAGGGAGAGGAGGCGTGAAGGAAGGAAAAAATAGAAAAACACCTCCATAATTTTGAATCTTGTAAAAGAATTAAGATGATTGGAAAAAAAAAATGTTTATGTAAATTACCTTTTTTAAAGATGGAAAAAGTTTTTAAGTTAAATTAACTTTTAAAGTTAATTTGTAATAGAGTTCTAAATATGATTGAAAAAAAAAATGTTTAATGTATGAAACTTTAAAATTTTGTACTTAAATTTTTAAAATTTTGAATCTTGTAAAAAGAATTAAAAGATGTTTTAAAGTAAATTAACTTTTAAAAGAGAATCTTGTAATAGGGTTTTAAGATTTTTAATTTTAATGAATTTAAAAAAATGTTTAATGTAATTGACTTTTTTAAAAAATAAATGTTTTGTAATTAACTTTTTAAAGAAAATTAGAGATAAAGTTTTTAAAATAATTAGCTTTAAAAGGAAAATTTTTAATAATTTTAAAAAAAAAAAGAAATTTTTGATTTTAAATTTTATTTTATTTTTTAATCAATGGGGGGGAAAAGGGGGCGGATGAAGGAAGGAAAGAAAAAATTAATTCTTTTAATGAATAAAAAGTTTAAAAAACATGATACATATTAAAATTTGTTTTTTTTTCACGTTTTTGAAAAAGTTGTTTTTTTTATTAGTTTTAATCACTTACATACAGAACATAACACTAAGAGAACAGGAGGCGAAATTTTTTTAGTTTTAATCACTTACAGTATAGAAAATGAAAAATTTTTTTATAAATTAACAAATAGAGTACATGACGGGAAAAATTTTTTGGGATAGTTCTTGAAATTTTCTGTTTAATCATTTACAGTATAGAACATGAATATTTTTTTAAGTATCCTTTTACTGTAGAGAACATGATTTTTTTTCACATAGAGCATGTTCACTATAGATTGACGGTCCCATTTAGTAAAGGGGCCAGGGAAAAGGGATTGACAGTTCCCGGTCTTATATTTTTTTCGCGATAGAGCATAGGGCCCTATTGAATTTTTATGTGTAAAGTTTGAACCTCGCTCTTATTGAACGGCCTCTCCCATGATACCCTTCCCCCCTTGTTTAAACAATTACATAATCCTCTAATGAAAGCGTTCTTAAACGCCATCTTCACCCCTTTAGCCTTGAGCGTCTCTCCATTCCCGTACTGAGAATGAAATAAATTTAGGACGTAAACCCAATGAATCATGTGATCCGCCCCGAGTTCGTCTTTTAGTTTACGAGCACCCCCTTTTTTTACACGGGATCCGTAAACATTTTTTTGTCCGGGTGGGGTGTCCGGTATCATTCTAAAAGGGCGAGTCTTGGTATGCATCCTCAAAAAATTTATGTAGGAGAAGTAGTCTTATCAGTGTATTGAAGTTTTAAGTACCTTTGGGGGGGCAGGGATCATAAACCCGGGAATGTAGACGTACATGCTACCTTCGAGATTTCAAAATGGCAATCCCGATGAAGGATTCAAAATAAACTCTTGCGGTTCCATCTCGATGATGATTAGGGTTTTTAACCCATCGACGGTTTTTAAAATGGGGCGGTAGAGGTTTTCCCGCTCCAAATTTCCATTCACTAGGGGGGCTATCTTTTTCGTACGGGAACTCTTTTTAGATATGACGACCGAATGCGCATTGTTCATAGTTTGAAAAACATGTTTCAAATGATTGTCGCTTTACTCTCATTTCCCCGTTTAACCCCGATATAGGAGCCTTCCGGGCTTGCTTGAAACGGAAAACGGGGAACTCTCGTCTTTTTAAAACCCCTTCGCTAAAAAGCTTTTGATGACGGTAGTGAATGACGTACCAGTCTTATCAGTAAAGTTTTTAACAGTTTCCATGTTTTTCCCACGGGTGGAACCCCTTTTTCAGGACAGAAAGGCAAGTCAGAAGAGCGTCGTCACATCTCGGATATTTAAAAATTACCCGCAAGTTAGCCTAAACCCATTCCCCCCTACTTTTTGCCCCCCAAAAAGAGAATTTTTTTCATCTTTGGCTCCGAACCCCATAGGGAAGTGAGGCAGCATCTAAATGAAAAGAGTCCTTTTACTTGATAGACAATGTAGGGCTCCCGGTTGGAAGGATCAAACATTCCATTGCGATTTTACGTACAGCGTGACGATTAGCCCAAAAAATATCCCTCCCCGAAAACCCCCCAATAATTGATGAGTGTCCCCTCATCGATTAATTCGACCATACCCGGGGGGATTTCAATAGAGTTGGGGGGGGGGGGGGGGGGGGGGCGTAGACTGGGGGGTGTAAGGGACCATCCCGGGATCGAGCCTATAGTCTTCATGCAGAGATCACGAAAAACTAAAATACGTCGCAGTTAAAATTCGTCCGTGCACAGGTAGAGGTTCGAAAAGCCCAAAAATTTTAATTCGAATACTCGCCAAACCTCACAGGCGTGTCATGTCTTCCCGAGAGATAGATATCCGGAGCGCGGTTTGTAAAAAATTTATCTTTGCCCCGGGAAATGATCTCGTCAGCCGCCGAAGAATAATATAATCATAGGGGGAAACCCCTTTCGTGGACTAAATTTTAAGCGTTTATCCTCGGGATGGGACTTAGGGTATTTTAAGTTGTCGGGTTTTGAGGTAAGTAAGCATTTCTCTAGGAAGACATAGAAAAATGAAACTATTATACTTTAATTGTAAACCCCGAAAAACCCAACGAATATATTTCTGATTACTTTGATTTTTCCCCTTGTTCTCCCAAAAAATTATTTTTCCCCGGGTTTCAGAACGTTCCCCCTGAACGGTCAGTTTCTTACGTTCAACGGTGATTCGGAAAGGGAAAAAAATTTTGTGCAACGCGCGTTATGGATTTACGCTCGGGGACTCGGGTTCTTGTAATTTTAATATTACACGCCCCGTGACTACTCCCACGAAAAATCCATCAATACAATGATCCCTAACCCCAAATCATCATTCTTGTAGGGGTTCTCGCATTATGACAATGAAGGTGTATTATGAGCGTTTTCTTTAGCAGAGTTAACGTTTCATTGGTTCGACGGTATATAAACTCATACGCTTCGCCGTATCTACGACGCCCCAAAAAATTGGGCAATCAATTTTTTCCCCTGAAGTGACGGTACTCTGAGAGACTATTGTCAAAATTACATTTTAACGTACATTCCCAAATAAACTAATGAGGAAAATTCTCGGTATATGAAAATTTTTGGGGCGGGATCACTTCCCTTTTAGGCATAATAAGCTCTCCCGGTCCGCATATACGTAAATTGTTTTCTCCTGTGCTTTTTTACTGATAAGGTGGGAATTTACCTCCCTTGAGGGAATTACCCTTACCGCGTGGAAATTTTAACCGCTTTATGTTTTGCGAGTTTGTTTTCATCAAAAAAAACGGACAGGACTATCGCAAAAGTATTAGTCCTCTGTTAGACGCTCCGGAGTTTAAGGGTTTTTTTAACCGTGATTTTATTTTTAAAACCCCCTGAAATTAAAAATTTTTGTCCCGTGCACTCTTTCAGAAAAAAATGAACATGTCTAGGCGTCTTTGCCTGACGTTACGGGAACAAATTTTAGTTTTTTAGAGGTGTCAGTGTGTCAAAATAAGAGTCACTCCCATCATGCTTTTCGTGTACACATTTTCAGTATATCGTTAAAACTTTTCAAAACGTCGATAATTTTTTGGAAAAGGGAGAGGGATCCCCTCTAGATTAACACCCTCTCGAAAAAATTGGGTAGAGGTAAAAGTTTAGTTTTCCCTGGTCAAAAAAGCAGGATAAAAAAATACAGGGGAAACAAGACCCCATTTACATTGCACATTTTTCAACCTTCACGCATGGGTATAGTTTCAGGGATTTGAACCTAGCCCCGATCGTGAAAACCGTGTTTTTTGAGAGAATTTATTTTCATTCCAATGTACCCCTCATACTCCCAAACCCAGTCCTAAAACAAAACCCCAATTTGAGCAAGGGGGGAAAACCCCTTTTTTTTTAATATAACCCCTCCAAGTTTTTGGGGGGAAATTACCGCCCTAGAGTAGGTTGAAAACCCTTTCTCAATTTACCTTGGGAAAATGTCTAAACTCCCATCCCCAAAACCCACGTCTGATAAAAAAACCCCCCCGGGCCCTGCACTATTTCCTCTGCCGAGTATCAAAACCTCGAGGTCTTAATAAAACCCGGTGTTCTAATTTAAAAAGCCTTTTATTGGTTGTATATCAGGGTTTTTAAGATAATTAATTAAAAGTTGTCAGGGGGTTTAAATTTTCCAACAAGAGTTACCCCCTTTTTTTTTTTCCTTTTAAATTTGTGGGAAAAATAAGATGGGGGGAAAAAAAGGGGCGCTTCTTTTTGGGGGTTTTTTCCCCTGTTCGCTCTTTGCTCCCCTTTTTTTTAGCCCCCCCTTTTTATTCAGGTACAGCCCCCTCCAAATAAGCCAAGGGGCTCGAGATGGCTGAAAAAAAAAAGGGGGGGAAACTTTAAAAATATAAGTGAAAATCTGACACCTTCCCCCAAAAACAATAGGGCACCTATTTGCTTCAGTCTTGCTTTTCAAAAACCTTTACTCCTATTGGGGGGGTAAAGGTTCCCCTATCGCCCGGGAAGGTTTAACCCCGGGTTTTTTTTTTCAGTCCCTCTCCCCCAACCACGCAAATTTGTAAATTTTCCCTAAAAAATAACCCTTTTTAAACCCCCAAACGTTTAGCATTAAGTGAAAGGGGAGATTTGTACAAAAACCCTTTTTTTTGTTTACGAAAAAACAAAAAGGTTTTTAAAAAAATTTTTTCTTTTTTTGTTTCTGTCCCCTCCCCCCCTTTCCCTTAAAAAAAAAAAGACAAAAAAGAAAAGTGGCGAAAAAAATTTGTTTTAAAATTCCCTCGGCCCCCTTCTGAAAAAGGGGTGGAAAATAGTGGGGTTTAAAACCCAAAATTTTTTAAAAACGACTCAATATGTTTTTTTAAAAATATTAAAAAATTAACGTTTTTTTTAAGTAAATAAAATTTTTTAAAACCCTTTAAAATTTTTAAAATTTTTGGTTTTTTAGGGTGAATTAAACAAAATTACCCCGGGAGAAGGGTTTCAAAAAACCTTTTATTGTTTTTAATGAGAAAGGGGCGAAAAAAATTTCATTGGGTTTCCCCCAAAAAGGGGGAGGTTTTAAATTTTTTTTAAAATTTCGGGGAAAATCAACTAAAATTTTTTTCCACCTGAAATTTTGGGGATAACCCTTGTTTCGACTGGGGAAAATTTAGATGGGAAAAAGGAACCCCCGGGTAATTAAGATTTTTTAAAAATTTTTGGGTTTTAAATTCAATATTTGAATAAAAATTTTAAATTTTTTTTTTAAAAAAAATTTTTAAACTTCTTCAAAAAAACCCCAGTTTCTTTTTTAAAAGATAATTAAGAAAAAGCTTCTTTAAAAAAAATTTAAAAAATTGCTTTGTATTAAAAAAAAAATTTTTTTTTTTTTTTGCTTTAAAATTTTTAAAAGAAACCCTCGTTTGTAAAAAAAAAAAGTTTAATGGTTTTCGGGGATAATGTAGGGGTCTTTCCAGAAAAAATTTAGTTTGAATATTTTATGTTTAATTCAAAAAAAAAATTTTGGGTTTTTTAAAATTTTATAATCCCCCCCTAACTAAGCAATTTGGGCCAAATTTTTAAAAATTTAAAGGACTTTTTGTTTTTTTAAAGGGTAAAGGAAAAATTAAAACCCTTTACCGCTTTAAAAAAAGGGAAATTTTTTTAAAAAGGGAAATTTAAATTTGTTTAAAAACTTTGGTAAAAGGTAAATTTAAACTTTGGGGTTTTTTAAGGAAAATTAAGGGTCGAACTTTTTTTTAAAAGGAAAATTTTTTGACTTGGTCTTACAAAGGGTAGATTAAGACAAAAAAATCCTGGGGGGGAAAATTCGAACCTGTTTTGGGTTAAAGTTTTTTGATGTAAAAAAATTCTTTTTAAACAAATTCCCTTTAATTTTAAAAAAATTCAATGATTATTGACTTAGTTTAAATTATTTTTTACCCTTTAACCACATAACATAAAATTTCCCTACATTTTTAAAAATACAATACCAAAATAACACAACAAATACACCAAAAAATACAACAACACACTAACATAAAACACATACACACATACCACATACCCCCAAACACCAAACACACACACAATCCCTTTTAAAGTTAGGGGGCCTTTTTGGTGGGGTGGGAGAGACCTTTTTTAAACATTGTAATCCGCTTTTCGATTACCCTCAAATCTAGCACCAAAGCGTCAAAAAACTCCGCGGCAGCCAAATTTTATACTTGGGTCGAGCAGTAAGTATCAAACGCCCGAATCGATATTTCCCGATTTTATTGAATAAATACGGTAGCTGCCACCCAAGTGGGGAATTTTTCTGGAAGTATTTCATTCTTCCCACCGCGTCAAAAATGCAGCCACAAATTTGATCATGGCTAATTAGCCCCGGGTTAAAATTCAAAAAAAAAAGGCTGCCACCCCAATTTATAGGCCCCCAACCCCCCCCTCCCCCCCCTCCCAAAAAATACAGGATCTAAACCCCCAAGGAAAATATCAACAAAAATCTCTGTCACAATTTAAGTATCATGTTTTAAATGTACATAAAAAAAATTTTGTTCTAAATTTCGTGAATCAATAAAAATTTCTGTTACCTTACTGTTATAGAATTATGGCTTTTCAATGCAGTGCCAAAACCCTGTGACCCCGTCACTCGTCAAGCCATCCAAAACCTTTCCTTGTGAGCCCGTACAAACCCACCCGGGTCTATACACTACGCCGATGATAAAAAAGGAGAGGGAAAAAAAACAGCCGACCGTGGGAGAGACAACCCTTCTCACCCCTTCCCCCGTTCGCACCTGTTTAAACGAAGGTATAAAAAAAACCGCTGCTCCAACCCCCAACCCCCACGCCTACTGCTCCAACCTTTCTCCCCACCCCCATTACAAAAACCCTCAAGAAAAAAACTTCCCAGGGCTCAACCCCCCCTTACCACCCGGGCCCCAAAACCCTTATCTCCCCCCCTCCCCCCACCAATTATAAAATGATTTTCAGTATCCTTTTTTTACCAAAAAAGGGTGCCCCACCCCCCTCCCCCAAAACCACATCCCCCAAAACATCTCAGGAACCCCCCAAACCCCCCTCATCTCTTCCCACCCCCCACCTCCCCCCCTCCCTCTACATAAAATATCATCGGACATCTCAGGAAACCCCAAAACTTTTGTTAAAAGTGTGCCCCCGTATACCGCTTTTCCCCCTTACAAAAGTCACATGTCTGAACAGAAAAACAAGGGGGTAGGTGCGAGCAACAACAGCACACGTGTTAGGGTAAGCTAATGCTGGCAGGTAAATGAACGAGCCTCCCTACAACTCTAGTAGGTTGTATAAGGAAGGACCCTCAAGAGCCAAAAAAATTTTAAAATTTTTAAATTTCTAGTGAGTTGAGTAAGGGGGAGGAAGGGGGTTGGGAAGAAAAAAAATTTTCCAAAAAAATATATTTATTTTTTTCCCTTGTTTGTAAAAAATTTAAATTTTTTTATACGGTAAACAAAACAAATGACATTTCAAAATAATAATAATAATAATAATAAAAATTTTTTATTATTATTATTTTTTTATTATTATATTTTTAAAATTTATTCTAGAAAAAAGTGAGAAAAGTAAAATAGAAAAAAAAAATTTTTGAGAGAGGAAAAAAAATAAATTTGGACAGATAAATAAAAATAAATTGAACCCAGATAGCCAAAAAAAAACATTAGACTCTAAATTTCTCAGAGTGGGTTGGGAATAAGGGGTCCAAATCTAAAAAATTTAATAGAAAAAATACTACCTCTCAGTGCAAATGCGTTAAAAATTAAAATTTTGGCATGCCCGTAAATCACCCCCCAAATAACTAATAAGTCCGAACATTTTAAAATGTAACTCCATGAAATCAAGGGAGGGCGAGGGGGTTTTTTAAAAAAAAACCTTTTTTTTATAGTTGAAAATGAAATTTGGGGGCAGGTAGAAGTACAACTATAATAAAGAAATATTCTTTAAAACTATTTGTTTAAATGGGGGTTAGGAAATTTTAAAAGGGGGGGAAGGGAAAATTTTCAAAAACCCCAAAAGAAACAATTAGTAACAGAACAATTTTTTGATAAGTGAGGTGCTTTTTGAGTGATTCTTTCAAATTAATTCATGTTTAGTTAGTAAATTTAAACTATTTCTTTTGGTGTTCATTTCACAATGTCTCCGCGTTAGCAAAGCAAAATTGAGCAAAAATGCAATATAATGATTTTACTTCTTTTAGGTAGTAGTTAATTTGTGGTTCATTAACATACAAGTTTTCACCTATATGTCTAAATTGTATTTTTGGTAGTTTAGATCAGGGTTTCTCAAACTGCGAGGGGGCGAAGGGATTTTAGATGAGGTGAGAACCAATTTTCCCCCTTTTTTCGACTTTCCTAAATTATGAAATTGGAAAAAAAAATTAAAATTCTGTTTGGCCTATGAAGCAAAAAAAATATATTTAAAATTCAAAATAAAACAAAATTATTTAAAAAGGTGTGACCCATGTATGTGCTAATTAATAAAAAAAAAGGTACGGGTACAAAACTTTTTATTTTTTGGTACAAAACGGTACAAAAATTAGTATTATTATTATTTTTGCACCCGTCTTACTACCCGTTCGGGTTATACGCCTTAGCTAATGTGTAATGGTAGGGTGATTGGAGAGGGAAATAAAGGGACCTACATTTAACGTGGAATCCAACCCGGTGGTGGCTTGGCCCCCCCCACATTCACAAGATGGCTTTAAAAAATTTAGTAAAAAACCCTTGGCAATGTAAAAAGTTAACATACAAAAGTGGTATACGGGTTTAAAGGACGTGCTGCTATACCTTGGGAAGTAGAAAATTGAGAAAAGACTTATAATTTTGAAAGGTAGTATCTATATACTTTTTAAACTAAACACTACACACCTCGCCATCTTTTTAGCACCCTACAAATTTTAAGAATGTTTCCGGAGAAGCAAAACATATTTTAATAAATGGTCTAAAAATTAACTTTAAAAAAAAGTCATTTGGCCTAAAAGGCATTTGGCCTAAAATGCGTTTGGCCAAAAGTCATTTGGCCTAAAGGCTTTAGCCTCATTTAGGCCAAATACGGGTACCCACGAGATAGCCATAGAAAAAAGCGGCGAGATTTTATTAGCGTTACTCCCTCTAAGTAGATAAAAATTTACTCGATTTTAAGTTTTGGGTTTTAAAAAAATATTTTTAAGAAAATTTTGATCTTAAAAAATTTTAAAAAGTTTCACCTCCTTTATTAAAATCAGAACTCCGTTTAAAAAGTAAAACGTACATTATTACAATTTTAGACTGTATCAAAAATAGTCAATTTTAGTGTAGTTTCACAAATGATATAAAAAGTAAATAAAAATAAACAAAATTATAAGCAGGTCTAATTTGTACACCCTTTCCCCTTTACAAAAAAAAAACAAGCCCCGTGTTCCTGCGATGTATTTACGAGGTGTAAAAGTAAGTAAGTTGGTAGCAAACCAGCAAATACATCGCTCTGAAACGGGCTCTTTAGTCCTCAGTTTGTAGGGTATATGTTTACCCCAAATGGAATGCGTTTTAATATTTGCACTGTCAGTTGGTTTATGACGCACAATTCCCTCAAGTAGCCCTTCCCACGACTGCAGTTCCCTTCACCTCTGAGTCTGAGAACCATGGTGCTAGAAACCATTTTATCACTCACAGGTACGGTAAAGCAAAGAGATGTTTAAAAAAAAATAGGATAACTATTATACCAGCTCATAACAATTTGCCGGATCAAGTTTATTAGACCATTTAAAAAATAATGCACGAATCACGCGGTTTCTTTTATAATAGGGTTATCCATAAATTCAAAATATCTTAAAATATATCTACTAATTTTTTAAGGGCAAACACCAAATGGGCCATAGATAATTAAATCATATTGTTAAATCTGCTTTACTATTAAATCAACGTTCTATTCATGATGGTTAAAAAGTAAGTTGCATGTAAAATAAATTCTACACAACACAATATCAACTACCCTAAAAGTTATATCAAATCAACATGTTGCACACATTTGCTTGTGTTTTAAACATAATCTATATAGTAATGATAATTTTTGAATAATAAATCAAATATTTCATTTTTTCAGGCTTGTCATTGTCGTCGCTGTTGTACTTTTGCTGTTTGGAGCAGTTGTGGCAGTCTTTTTCCCTCCCAATGGGTTGACCTAGTAATAAATGGGGTAAAGTTAATAAATATGTTTTCAAACAATCAAATTTAAAGTAACAAGTAAGTTACCTCTTAAATCTTTGTAACGTCTTTCTTAAATTAATGTTATTCGTATGGAAAAAAAGGGGTCATGTGAGGATTGTGTTATATTTGGGATTTCTATTTACGTTTGTATACTTTTTTTATATCTATTTCTCTCTATGTATATACCAATAACGTTTTAACAAAAAAATTGATATATCCTCATTATGAAACTAGGCACTCACAATAATATTTTCAGTTTAACTTTGGTCTTTCTGCCTACCTATATCTCTATTTTGGAGACATTATGCTTATTTTGACATATTGATCGTACTAAGAATTATTGAAAGACCTTTATTCTGGCATCATACAAATAAATAAGAAGTTTAAAGTTAATCTAAAATATTATAGAAGTATATAATATAGTTAGTGTTTTTTAAGTCTGAAAAATATTTTGAAAAAAAAATATCATTTTTGTCAATTTTACACTCTGCTTACCCCTAAAGTTGGCAGTTTTACCAAGAATGATTACACTAGATTACCCTGAAATGTCTTATCTTGATGGACTACACCATTGGTTCTCAAACTGGGGTGCGCGGGCAGCTCTCAAAGAAAGTTGGCAAAATAACAGGTGACTTAGGGGAAACTCTAATTGTTGGCAAGTACCTTTATCTGATTATTTCCAACCTTTTTTCCCAGGTATTGGCTCTTGTCTAGGTACCGATCTCTGAGAATTTTGAACCCTCTACTTGACACCATCTATATTAGCAGTTTGTGATGCCTTTCCCAACAACATATTTCTGTGAGAGTGGTTTTTCATCCATAATGTAACTGAAAAATAAATACCGCAATAGGCTAAACTTGGAGCCGGCCCCTTCTTTAAAGTTTCAACTGGACAACCAGACATCAAACATTTGTGCCAATCCATGAAGCCACACCTCTCTCATTCAAAAACTTTGGGAATCATAATATATCAACTCCAGAATTACATTTAAAAATTTTGATTTGAAAGTATTGTGTTTTATGTTTACTTTTTTCTTTTTCTTTATTTTTGAACGAATTTGTGAAGACAATCTATACAAAATGTTTACAGTAAAGTTATGTTTTTTTTAAATGATCATTACGATTCTCAATAAAAAATAAGTTAAGGCTATAAAAGTGGCGGCTCGATTTAAAATTTAATAAAGGTCCTTTTTTCTTACTTCTTTCTTTATTTTTGTAGTACACTTAATCTAAAGCTTAGTGTCAGTACTCAGTAGCCATCCACAGTTTTTTGAAAAATATACAAAAATCTTTGTATGGAACTTTGCGCTTCACAGTGCCAGTGACGTGGTGTTGACTGGTGTGCGCATGCGCACATAGAAGGGTTGTGGGAGGAAGGCGGGACTGCCAGGTAGAGAGAGCACTGTTGATCTCGCAGTGCCGCCCGGCGTGATGGTGGAAGGAAGTTTTTACTCAGCGTGTGTTGTGCTTAAAAACCGTGTACCATATTTTGAATGTGATAAAGTGCAGAAGAGTGTAGAATTAGATTATTCTGTTACCAGCTATTCTTTTTGATTAAATTTTTTTTTGTTATTTTTTTTAAAACAGAAAGACTAAATCCCTTGCGTATTTTCGATGGAGAAAAATTTCCTCATTTGTCATCCAAGATAAAGGGAGAAAATTTTTGAATTTTTGCGCAAATTAAAACAGAAGAATGGTTTTCATTTTTTAAAAAAATGATCAAGCTTGAACGTAAAAATAAAAGTTAGGTTAATAAAAAAGTTTGGTTTTTTTGGTTAAGATTTTCGAGTTCCTGTAATCCGTCAAATAGATCTAATAAATTTCATGAAAGAAAATGTGAAAACGGCTGGTGAAACTTTAGCTGGTTGAAAACACTTTTGCAGTTATGTATTCTGGTGAAAACCCAAAGATGATTTTTTAAGTACCATTTTCTTTATTATCGGTTATTTTTAGAGTTTTTTTGGAGGCGATTATCTTGGAAAATTTACACACAAAAAAATTGTAATATATAAAGCGTTAATTATTTTTGGTTACTAAATTATCAATATTTAAAATATGGTTCTCTTTACAAAGGGATATTTCTTAAAAACGGGAAGTAAATCCACTTACCTGCCTGTAAATTAAAAACGGTTGCTGTTGTTTAAATAATTGAAAGATAATGTGTAATAAAATTTAAAGTCACTAAACGAAATAAAATTTTTAAATTTTTTTAAACTGCTTTAAAGAACAACAATTCGGAATGTTGATTAACACACAAATTGGTTTAAATTGCTTAGCAACTTTTCAGAAAAAAATTCTTATGTTTGGGGTATCTAAGTCAAGGAAATTCCGTTCATACTTTAGACCTTGTATTTTTAGATGAAGTTTTAAAAATTTTACGGGCCCCCCGCAAATCGAAAATAGTGTTTATTTGGGGCGGGTATGAAGACATTATTTATGTTTTGGAAAAGTCGGGCCAAAGCAGAAGCCATTTCTTCCCTCAAAAAAAGTTTGTAAATCTTTAATAAAAAAGTTTTTTTTTGCTCTAAAGAGCAAAAAATTGCTTTGTATATATATTTGCAATAGGTGTTTTCCTTGATGTAATATTTGCGTAGGCGTACCTGAAAAGTCTCTATGGGTTTTTAACCCAAAGTTTTGGGGAATATTCGGGAGTATTTTAAAGTCATGCCCATTCATTTATGAGGCACTGGATATAAAGATTTTCTATTTGAGTTTTTTTTGAAAATGTATTCTTAAAAAGGGAAAATGCTTTTAATGCACGCAGCATATGGCTGGGAAGAATTTGAATAATATTAAGCTCAGATGGGGGGGCGCTTTCCTATTTTATGGGGTTAGGGGTTAACTTACTGCAATATCAACAGTTTGTCGGGTATCCAATTTATCCGAGGCAAAACCCTATACATTGAGCTCCCTAATGAAAAGGGGAAATAAAAAAATTTTTATAACTATTGTATTTTTATAAAAAAAAAGGGAATGAAAATTGAAAAATTAAAAAATTATGCGGGGTTACAAAAAAAAGGTAATTCATTGAATTTTTAAATTTGAGTAAAATTTTTGATGTAGACATAGATAAAAAAAATGTTTTTTTGGGAAAATTTGGCAATACATTCCTTTAAAATTCAACCACTTAGGGTCCCGGAGGTACAAAACAAATATTTTATTTGTTTGATATGTTATGGTGGTTTTAGAGAAATTAGGGAGTATGCACATTGACCAACGTGGGGTTTGAAGCTTTGTTTTGTTGCAAAACACTATATTTCCCAAAATTACAAAATAGGATAATTTTTAAAGAAATAGTGAGCGAGGGTTGTTTCCCTTGATAAGATCTTCAGAATACTTGGAAGACCATGCATCTCTAATCGAGGGTTTTTGTGACTTTTTTTTGATTCAATGTATAAAAGGGAAAATTACCTATTTGGGAAACGAATAATTTAAAGGGAAAATTAGGTTTTACCCTAAAACTATAAAGTTTAAACCTTTTGCTTTTTTCCCCCAAAGGGTTTAAACCCCCAAAAATTTTTTATGCCTTTAGTAGACCCCTGTCAAGGTTTAAATTTTAAGTTTTAACAGTAAACTGAGTGTACCATCCATTTACCTTGAGATGTAGCAAACTTAATTTCAATATTTTGAGGTTTTTTAAGGGTGAACTCCCCGAAACAACTGATTATATCAGCACACATTTGGGATAAACTAACTTAAATCAAAGAACAGACACAACATCCAGCCCCCAGCCGTTGAAAAACGAAACTGATTTGGACCCCTTTCTCAAAAATTTTAAAAAAAATGTCATGGATGAATGCATTTTCTTTAAGTATTGTATGAAAAAATACCCTTTTAAAAATACTTCATCCATGGAGAATCGCGCCCCTTTTTTCAGAAAAATGTCAAAGGTTTAAACCCATTAAAACTTATTTTTTTTTTTTCAAAAAAAAACCCCCCCGTAGTATTTCCCAAAAAAAAGTGGGGTGACGCTAGCTCCCTTCCCCCAAAAGGAAGCTACCCCTTCCCTTCCAACCCCTGCCCCAACAAGTACTTTTAAAGGTGTTATTTATTCAATTAAAATATCACAATAAAACCGTATATAAAATTGGTGCTTAAACACGGGGCTAAAAATCCCCAATTATCTCACAATACCAAAATTTCCCTCCCGGGTTTTTTAATTATTTGTTCAAACCACGGGGAAATTTATCAACTAATAAACGGTTCACTTAAATTTGGGAAAGGACATCACTGAGTGTATCCCCTATACCGGTTTAATTTTAAATCACTTTGGGAAAGGGGAAACCCACCTTTCATAATGAAAAAATTACTCAGCCATGCCGGGAATTGAACCCGGGACCCTTCCCTTTCTTTAGCTGACGAGCAAAAGGTTGTCGACCAATAGCAAACTTCCCTTTTAATGTTTTTACTATGGTTCGGGCTACAAAAAAATAGCCCCATAATATAGTCCTTAAAGGGTAATTTTTGCTCCCTTTTTTCCAAGGGTAACTGGAGTGTACATTTAATTTAAATTTTTATAATTTTTTCCATAAAATTTTTTTAAACCCCAAACAAAAAATGATTTAATAAAGTTATTCCTAAAGTTGTTGGTTTTTTCTACCCTTTTTTTTAAAAAAAATATCAAATTTTTTCATTAGGGAAAATAAAACGTTTAGTTTAAATTTTTTAAAATACACAATTTTACCCACTTAAAAAAAGGGAGGTAGAAAATTTTAACCCTATCTGTGCTTGAGGGACATTTCATTTTATGAAAACAGTTTAAAATTTTTAAATTTAAAAGGGGATAAAGAATGCATCGTTTGTAAAATGGAAGGGATTTTTTTGGGAAGATTTTTGTTCGTAAATAAAGTGAGATAAAGATTGTTTTTTTTTATGATTACCCCCTTTTATGCTTTAAAAACCCAATCCTTTTATACGTCAAGCTTGGTATAGGTGCCAATAAAATACAAATTACATGAAGTCCTACCCCAAATTAAGGAATATAGCACTAGTTTTACATTTTTTTATCTGCCCTTCACATGATCGTGATAAGGATAAAACCCTTTATTTCTGGTTAAAGTTTTTTTTCATTTTTTTTAAATTTCATAGCTCTCTCTCTTTCATTAAAATATGTATATTAAAAAGCAAAATCCATTTTTTGGAAAAAATGCATAATTTTATTTTTTAGGTTTAAAAATTTTTAATTTTCCCCCGTGAAAAAATAGAAAGTTTGGAAAAAGGAAATTTAAAAATACACATTGAAGATCATATTTTAAATGTTAAAAAGGAAAAGGCGAAATTAAATCCCTAATGACTTGGTATAAAAGTGTTTTTGAGCCCAAACGATTCCCACCTAATAAAGGAAAAGAAAAAGACTTGTGGGACTATGTTTCGTAAACAAAGATGGTGAACGGGGGTAGTTTTAATAAAAAAAATTGGTGGTGATTTAAATGAATTTTTTTTACCCCTTTCAAAAAAACTACAAATAGACGGGAAAATTTTTATTCTCTGTGCCCTCTAATTTTAAAAGTGCGGTAGCGATTCGCTATGTATTTTTTCTCATCTCGCACACAAAAACTCGCAAACCCCTAATTTTTTAAACATCTGGGGCTGTGAAAACAGACGTCATACGATGAAAAAGCGAGCGGATTCTATCGCCAGCCTTACACCGTGCGAGAAAAGGGGCCCTTTTCTAAACCCAATAGGCAATAAAAAAAACAAAAATTTATGCCATCCCCCTCTTCTTTTTTGCTTTCTGAGAGTGATTTTTTTTGAAATAAACTTACCCCTGTACAAAAAAGGTTTAAAAGAAAAAAAGAATAAAAATTGCCCTTTTTACACTTTATGCAATCCTTCAATACAAAAATTTGTTTGGGGAAAAAAGAAAATAATATTCTAATTTTTTCAATTTTCCTCAATCGTCAATTTGGGTGGGGTCAGTAAAAGTGAAAAAACCCTCTCATATCTAAGGTTCGCGTGTTCAAATCCTTAAATTTTTTTTTTAATTCATCAAAACAAACTTTAATTTTAAATGATCGTATTAGAAAACAAAATAATATGTTTTAAATATAAAATTTTATTTGAAATACACAAGGTATTTGAGCCAAAGAAAACTAACATAATAGTCGTTAAAAAATAATTTAAAACGGCATTAAATTAAAAACGCTAAGCCTACATTAATTTTGAAATTTTGTATGTAGGTGATTATTTAAAAATTAAATTAATGGGTTTTATGACATAAAATTGTACACATTTTAAAATAAGGCTAAGTAAGCTAATTATTATTCGCATAGTAAATTTTTTTAGGGTATATTTATGATTTTAAAAATAGTTGCGAAAATAAAATATATATTACTGAATTCTAATTACGAAAACGTGATTTAAATTCAGACAAAAATTAAAATATTTTACCTGGTTTGGGATTGAACTATGATAGTCCGAATTCGGGTCAAGCGTGCTACCAAGTGTGCTAAATTGGATTGTGCTAGAGAAGTGGTTTTTATTTTAAACATATAGCTTTGAGAAAATTTTGAGACAATCTTAGATGTATACAATTGGAAGATGGTTTCCCAATGAAACTAAACAAACCGTTGTATATGATGTAATCAATACCACAATAATGTTTATTTCAGTTACGTATCTTGTATAATGACGTGTTGTGGCATACCATCGCCCCAATCCTTTGGCACGTCATGGTTTTACAGTGTTGTCGGATTGAAAACTCAGTCACAAGCGAAACAACACTACACCGACTCGCACGACATTAGAAACCTTTCAAATTAGCTCTGTTTCAGTACAGCCTGCGATTTGCGAGTTCATAAGTTGCGAGTTAGCTCGCAAGCGAGTATTTTCGCAAGTTTCAAAATTAGGGGTCCTGGGGATCCCTCAGTCCACTGTTGCACGTTATCCTCACATGCAGTCCAAGCGGGAATATCACCGCTCACTTCTCCCTGGTTGCATAATACAGTATCACGCAATTTGACGTGCTATCAGTCAATACTTAGTTATTATTATTATTATTATTATTAGCACCGCGTCTTATTACCCGTTGGGTTTATACGCACTTACGCTAATGTGTAATGGTAGGGTGATTGTGAGATGAAATGGAGGACCTACAGTTTAACGTGGAATCCGAACCACAGTGGAGACCTGGCATTCCCCACATTCACAAGATGTCTTGTCAGAGGTGAAGGAAGGGTTTGGTAATCAGATAAATATTTGCCGGGACCGAGGGTTGAACCCCGGCCGCCAGCACAGAAGTCTGACACCTTACCCTAGACCACCAGGTCACCCAATACTTAGTTAAACTCCTTGATTGCTGCGGTAATTATTCAAGCTGTGCTTCTAAACACACTATTTTCTGTAACACTAACACATCACAAAAAAAAAAGTTAGAGAATAATAGTGTATCCTCGAGGCTGATTTGTGTTAATTCTGTGACCAATATTAAACTTACCAGTTCGTAAAATAAAAAGTTACTTCCGTGATATAGGCCGGAGTGGGAATCAATACAAGAGTTCAGAAAACTATTTAGCCCGTTACAAATAATTCAAGTAAAGCGCGTTGCATTTACTCTGGGGGCTGATTTTTTTTTTTTTTTTTTTTTTTTTGCAAATTAGGGGGACTTAAAGAAAAAAGTGTCACAAAAGAAAACAAAAAAAATTTTTGATACTGTGCCATCTAAATACAAAAAAAAAAATCCCCTTCAATTCATCGTTTTTTCGCATAAAAGGTCAAAAAGGGATCCCTCAAAGGACTTGAGGGTGTGCGGGGTCGGACTGGGCTCCCCCAAAAGGGGGGCAGACCTGGGATTTTCAGAGGGTAATTTTTTCCCAAATGAATAAAAACGTTTTTTATTATTTATTTTTAAATAACTATAGGATTTTGGGTGGGGAACCCCAATAATATTCATTAATAATAAATTTAAAAGGGTTTACGAAAAAAGCTAAAAGCATTGTTAAATATTGTAAATTTAAATAGGTTATTTGTAATAGATTTTAATAAAACAGAAAAATTTAGGGGAAAAATTTAATTTAAATTTTCCCCAAAGGGTTTTTAAAGGCTTTTAAAGGGGAAAAAAATTATACAATAAAAGATACTTTATTTTTTATTTTTTATAGCCGATTAAATATCATTTCTTTTAAAATTTTAAAAAAACCCCCCCTTTTACAGGGAAATAGACCCAGGGTATTTGGCTTAGAAAAAAATTTACTTTTAAAAGATTGGGGATGGACCCCAACTTATAAAGAACGAAAAAGTTGTCCCCCGGCTTTTTGTTTTAAAAAATATCCCATAGTAAAAAACTTTACGGTTTTTTCATTGCTTTAAAAACTTGTAAATTTAAAATGAACAAAAATTAAAAAAAAAAGTTACAAGTTTAATTTTTTACTTTTTACAATAAGACGAAAATTTCAAAAAAATTTAAAACCCTAAACAAAAAATGAAATACAAAAATATATTTTTGGGAATTATATTTTTTAAAAGAAAATTAAGAAAGTTCGATCATACAAAAAATATTTACAATACAAAAATGGGCAACAAAAATTTGATTTTTTTAAAATTTAAAATTCATGTTTGAACTGTTGAAAAATTTCCCAGTAGCCCCGGTGAATTTTGCCCTTCGGAAGCCTCTCCTTCTTCCCCCAATCCCTCTTTGGAATTAACTATCTTTTCATTTTTTTTTTTGAAAGGGCCTTTGCTACCCCCCTTCCCTTCCAAATTTTTTTTCCCCTTCGGGAAAAAACCCGGGTCTGGACATTAACTGTTTTGTCCCCTTTGGTTACTGCTATTACCTACAAACCTCAGTTTTTAAAAAGGGTTTCCCTTTTTAAAAGTATTTGCATATCATGTTAGAATTTTATTTATAGAGTAGGTTGATTCTGTTTACCTTATCAAAAATTTTTTGAAACAATCTACAGAGTTTTTTTTATTTAGATACAAACTTTTTGTATAAAAAAATTTTTTTTTTTTTACCCAAAGAAAAATTTTCGGGGGCGATACTCCCGCAAGGGAAAACAAAAAATCTGTGTTACACAGCGGGGGAAAACCCAAACTAAAAAATTTTAAAAACACTTTGAAAAAACACACCAAACAAAAAGCAGTTAAAAAACAATACTTATTTTGTTATTTTTTTGTTTAGTTTTGGTGTTTTTAACATATTTTAAAACCCGCACCAGGGGTTGATAGAATAAAAGTAGTTTTGCATTGAAACCCCTATCGCTTTTGGGTCGGTGGGGTAAAGGGTTTTTCGAATCTCGTCCGGGGTAAATTTAAAGGGGGTATACATGTTTTTTTACCCCGCCTCGGTGGCGTAGTTTGGCTACCGCGTAGCCCGTGTAAAAAAGGCCCGCCCGGGCGGGAGGACGGGGAGCCCGAGGTTCGAATCCGGTCGGGGGAACTGGGGGGGGGTTTCCAAATGGTTTTCCACCTCCCTCCACGAAAAAATGGGGGCTCACTTCCTTTAAATTAAAACCTTTTCCCAATTCCAATCCATTGCGTAATTAGAAATTAAGCGTAAAAAACCCGAACGGGTAGTAAAACGCGGTGCTAAAAAAATAAAAATTAAAAATTAAAAGGGTGTTTTTATCGTGGTTTCCCATCCTCCCCTATCCCGCAATGCAGGTTCATTTTCCTCTCAATTTCTTTGGTAACCAAAAGGAAGAAAAAATTTTAATATTTTGGGGGCCCCTTTTTAAAAAGGGTTTTATTGTTTTTAATTATAAATGTTTGACAAAAAAAAAGAAAACAAATCTAAAAATTATTTTTTCCCAAATATCCCCAACCTTTCGGTTAACCCGACAAAAAATTATACAAACATTATTATATGGAATGGGTTAATTATATAAAATAGTAATGAAATTAAATTAGTTTTTAGGGTTTTTTTGCCCAATTTTTTTAAATACATCCCCAAATTTATCATGGGAAATTTTTTGGATTGTTACAAATCCAGATTGGGGGCGGAGGGGGGGATGTTATTTTAAACATTTTCGTGGGGATTTTTACTGATAAAAAAGCAAAAAATGTTTGCTTGCTTTTTGGAAAAATTTTTTTAAAACATATTTCCCAAAAGTTTTTAGTAGCTCACATGTAAAAAAGTGTTTTTGGTTATTTTTGTTAACTTTTTAAGCTATTGCTAAAAGGGACACAAAATTTAAAAATTTAATTTTTTATTTAAATTGGGAGGGTTATCTACTTTAATATGGGGTTTGTTTTTGTCTACTGTCCCCCACGAAAAAAAAAAACCCTAAAAATAACAACGTTTTTTTCATTAAATTTTAACTTGTAAAGGGATTTGAAAGTTTTGCACAAAAAAAAATAAAATTTTTAATATCTATTTTAAATTTCACGATAAAAATTTTTAATTTAAAAAAAAATTTAAAACTTTAAATACAAAAGGAAAGTTTCAAAAAAAAAGCATTTTGCCTGCCCAAGTAAGGGGTTTTTCCCTACATACAAAAACAGTAAAATTTAATAATGCATTAGCTAGAATTTGACATATGGTGATAGGGGGGTAAAAAAGGGAGGAAAACAAGACGAAGAACAAAAAATTTTTTTGTTTTTGTAAAATTTTTAAATTTATGAAATGTCAAGTTTTAATAAATTAAAATGCCCACTAGGGAAGCTGTGTACTAAATTAAACCTTCTAGTTTAGGGGGGAAGTGATTTAAAAATAAGGACTCGGTCCCCCGAAACAAAGGGCCCCTTTTCCCTTTAAATGCAAAAACAATTTGGTCATAAAACAATTGATTTTAACATTCTCTATCAGAACTTTATCCAAAAATACGTCACGCAGTTTATATAATAGGCCTTTTGTTAGGAAATTGTTTACTGTTTAGTGTAAAAATTTGTCCCGGGCCCCCAAAAGGGAAAGAACAAAACAAGTATCCCAGTAAAGTGTAACTTTCCCCCACCCCTTACTCTCCCCTAAAAATTTTTTTACCTGATTGCGGTGTGGGGGGGGGGGTTAACTTTCCCCCTTTCGTTGGAGGAAAGATTTTTAAATGTTTAAATTTTTTCACACTTAAATTTAATTTATCACCCCTTTATTTCTCCTTCACTCTCAAAAAGCCTTTGCCCCTCAATGAAACTTGCATTTACTTTTTTTTTTTTATTTTATTTAAAATTTTAATTAGTTTTGATTTTACTTTAATTATAGTTTTTTTTTACGAAAAAGACCTATTTGGGTCACACGTGTTAAAAACATAAAAAATAATAATAAAATTAAAAATAATAATAATTTTTTTTTAAAATATTCTATGGTAATTTTTTTCTAACAATAAAGTAAAAGTTGAAATATGTTTTATAATCCCCCAACTTTTGCTTATTATTTAAACAATTTTTTCCCTTGGGCCCTTTGGTACCTTCTTATTCTTTCCCCCCAATCATTGTCATTTAATCACAGAATGAAAAATTTCCCATTTGAGGAGAGAATTTACCATTGAGGAAAAGAAAAAACAAACAAATTATTTTTTTAAACTTGGAACCCGGGAAAAAAAAATTTTGGTTAGTTAAAAAATAGTAATTTTTTTTTTTTGTCTAAAAAAACAAGGGTTTCAGTATGTTCATTTAAATTTAAACCCAAAGATAAATTCTTTTTTTTTTTTAATGTTGGTTTTTTAATCAAAAGTATTAAAATAACAGTAAAACCCGCCTCGGGGGCCCGTAGTTGGCTAACGCGCTAGTCGTGTTGAGCTCGGCCCCCAAAAAGGACGGGGAAAATTGGGTTCGAATCTCGTTCGGTTTGAACTGAGGGGGGTTTTTCCTAAAGGGTTTTTCCCCCATTTCCTCCCCCCACAGAAAATGTGTTTTTCCCTTTCCCTCTAATTCAACCTT
The DNA here is from genome assembly GCA_039000515.1 of Timema cristinae. NCBI lineage: Eukaryota > Metazoa > Arthropoda > Insecta > Phasmatodea > Timematidae > Timema > Timema cristinae. Next base: position 69,466 of record JBCFYV010000477.1, on the reverse strand, counting down.
CACAATTCCCAATCCATTAGCGAAATTTTGAAATTAAGCGTAAAAAAAGGGAACGGGTAAAAGACGCGGTGCTAAAAAAATTTAACCCAATTTTTTTTAAAACTGTGGGTTTTAAATTTCATTTTTTTGAAACATTTTTTGAATAAAAAGGTAGCAAAAGTATTTTGTCAATTATTTTTTAAATTTTTTTTAAAAAATATATATTTAAAGGGATTCCTTTTTAAAAATTTTTCAAAATTCCCCCCTCCCCCCTTTTTTAAATCTCCCAAATATAAAAGTGATTTTTTAAAACTACGTTTAAATTCAAAAATATGTTCGATTTATACAAAACTTTTTTTTTGATATGGCTAAGCTAGGGATACACACGCAATTTCCCTTTGAAAAATTATTTTTTTATTATTATGATAAAATCGGGCCTTTAGCGTTGGCTTTAGCCCAAAAGGGGTAGAAAGACAGGGTGTAATAATGTTTAATGATATACAGTGGGAAATTATAAAACCAAAAATAAAAATGTCACCATTTTTTTGTAAAAAAAGTTTTCCCTTGGGAAAATTTAAAAAAAATTTTACTTAGACAGGAATTGGAGTCCTTGCCTTTTGATTTGGGGAAAGACTTTTCTAATAAAACACCGAAAATTGGGGCCCTCAAAAAATCCAAATACTCCTTAGAGAAAGGCTGGGAAAATTTTCTCCCCGGGGAACCACATGGACTATTTGAGGGTCATGGGTTTGGAAAGCTTTGAAACAAACTTTTCTAAATTAATTTAAATAAGGGAAAACGGAAAATTGCATTATTTAGCCTTTAAAAACCATATAGTTCGTTAAAAAAAAAAAGTAGCAAAAAAAATCAAAATTGGCATAACAAATAAAACAAAAAATGTAATGTCCCTCATGTTGTTTATTTTTCCCCTCCCAAAAATGTTATTAATAACTACTAAAATTTGCTTTTTTTTTAAAGGGAATTTTTTTGCAACTGCCCAAAAAATCTGCAATTTTGTCAAAGTCAGGTTTCAGCTTTTTTCCCGCCCCCCCTAAATGCAAAACCTTTGTAGATTTGAGAAATTTTAAAGGGAAAGACCGGTTTTTTTGTTTTGTTAATGTTCATGCATGAGAAAGTCTTTTCACAAATATAGGTAGAAGCAAAAACCACAAAATCTTTCTGGCAAACGTTTTCAAATTACCAAATTTTTTCCTCTAAAATTGTGTTTTACAATTCAGTTAGTTTCATTTTTTTAAAAGGGTCTGCTTAAAGATTGATTAAATAAAACCTGGAACTCTTTTGATTTGCTCTTACACATGGAACATTTAATAGAGCTTGCTCACTTTTTCCCAAATGTTTTAAAAAGCTCGACCCATCTATTTAATTTGACTTTTTTGTTAGAAAAATAAACAACAATTTTAAAATTTTGGGGTGCGGCCCTCAAGCGGCCCGGGGGCCCCGTAGTTTTACAAACCGCTGCCTTAGGGGCATCATCATGTTTGCTTTTCTTTTGTTTTTTTGAAAGCAACAAAAAAGAAAGTATTGGGGGTTGGTTTGGTGGGGGCCGGGGGGAATTTGACACTCGGGGGGAAGGGTGAGTTTTAGAGGGGAGGGGGGTTTGGTGTTTTTAAATCCCCAAAGCTACATTTAGCGCAGCCCCGGGTTTTGTGTGTTTTAGCACAGGGAACATTTGGGGAGTAGAGATTTCCCAAACCCTCGGATGTCCAAGAATTTTAAAGGGGTGTACATGGGCAGGTAAAAATTATCGTGGCCTTTTGGGAGTAAACAAAATTTTTCCCCTCTTTTCCTTACCTATCTTTTTTTCCGAGGGAGTTCGTAACAAAATTAGTAAAAGGGGAAAAGGACGAAAGACTTGCCCACCAAGGCCGGGTTTGTTTCATTCCCCATAAAAGCGACCGTTTTCCACTTTTTTTGGTTTATAATTTCACAACAGCCCACTGGTTTGAGAAAAACCCAAATTATATTTCCCAAATTTAGACAGTGATCGAGTTTTTTAGAAGAAAAAAAGAACATTATATTCAATTTGGGCTAGAAGCTGCTTCTTTGTATTTAAACGGGAAAAAACATTCATATACATAAATATTTTATGTACTTCATTATGTACAAAGTTTAATTAGGTACTTTTTAATTTTTAAATTTTTTAAATTTGTATCTAAATTTTTGAAATCTTTGGGGTTAATTTTCCAAAAACCATTAACTCCCTGTTATGGATTATTTGCTTAGCACCGTTAATACCCCTAATGTGTTTTTTAGAGTAGAAAATTTAAATTTTTAAGGGAATTGAACCCTTTTTAACAAGGCTTGAGGGGGGAAATGCCCTTTGAAAAGCAAAATCCCCCTCGTACACCAGCCCGGAATTCAAAACCCTAATTTTCCATGTTATTGGCAACCAATTTTTTTGTTAGAATGCCCTTTTAAAGCATTCGACCCTTTGGGTAAATCCCACCCGGAACAGAAAGCTTGAACTCTTTAATATTTAGATTAAACATTTTTAAAAAAACCATGAATAGAAAAAAAATTTCCCCTCTCAAGTGGGGACGTGAAAAAAAAAAAATCTCTCTCTTTTGTCAAATTTTTTAAACCGGGGTGATGGGGGGGGTCGGGACGGGAAATTCCAGTCGGGGGTGTCAGAAATTGTTTCCCTTCCCAAATTTTTTTCCATCTTCCTTTACAAAAATGGGGGAAATAAACCTTTGTTTTTAATGTTTCCACTTTTTTTCCCTTTTGGGTGAAATTATAGTTTTATTGGGGAATTCAACATTTTTTTTAAAGGAAAACCTACCCAGCCCTTAAATGTGTAATATTTTCCATAACAATTCCCTTTTTTTTCCCATTTTAAAATTTAAGTGGGGGTTTGAAAACTTGTTTTGTATGAACTTTAGCTTTTTGGTGGTAAAAATTTTTTTGTTTTCTAGTTGTTGTATTTAAAAAAACTATTTATGAAAAAATTTTATAACCTGTCATTAAAAATATTAATATTAGATAAAAAATGGTGTGGTAAGCGGCCCTTTTTCAACTACTTTTAGTTATACCCAAAAAAAAAAACACGAAATATTATTTTTTGTGTTTTGATTTATTTCAAATTTTTCATTTTTAAAACTTAGTTTGGTTTTTTTTGTATGTTTCCAAAAAATTTCCAAAAACCCAAAAAAAAATATTTCAATTTTTTTTCAATACGGTTTTTTTTGGGTAGAGTTTTTACATAAGTTATATAAAAAATTAGACGAAAATGTTTTCTTTTTGGATTTAAAATACTTTCATTTTACATTTACCATCGAGTAAAAAGGTAATTTAATTCCCACGTAGAAAAAACTAAACAAGGGATTTTGTGGGTTTAAAAATATTTTTAAAAACCTAATAAGTTGAAGGGAAATATAAATCTAGAATTTAAAATTTTTGTAAGGAACATCCACTTTTTGCGTACACCCGATGGGAAAAGGGAGAATGTCCACTATACATGTACAACGATGAAAGGAACAAAGTCCAAAATAAAGTGTACAAATGATGAAAGGGAACAATGTCCACTATCGTGTACAAAATGATGAAAGGCAGCAATGTCTTAAAATACGGGTACAACTGATGAAAAAGGGAAAAAAATGTCTAATATACGTGTACAACTGATGAAAGGTAACAATGTCCACTATAGGACAACTGATGAAACTTAAAAAATGTCCCCATAGTGTAGAAACCCGATGAAAGTTAACAATTTTCCCCCCTTTTCGTGTAGGGCCAGATTAAACTAAAAAAATGTCCCCAAAACGTGTGGGCCAGAAAGAAAAATTAAAAAAAAGTCCCCTATACTTTTAAAAACTGATGAAAGTTTTAAAAAAGTCCACTAACGTGTTTCAAATGAAAGAAAGCTAAAAAATGTCCCCTATACGGGTAGACCAGATGAAAAATTAAAATGTCCCCTATACGTTACAACTGATGAACGCTAACATTTTCCCCTTTTCGTGTAGACCAATGGGAAAATTAACAAAGTCCCCCATACGGGGTAGAAAAAAAGGGTGAAAGTTAACCCGGGCCCCTATTTCGTGTTTCAATGATAAAAACAACAATGTCCCCCATACGTTTTACAAAAGAAGAAAGGTAACAAGTCCCCCAACGTGTACCCAAAGATAACGCAACCAAAAGTCCCCCAAACGTGTACAACTGAAAAGGAAAAACCCCAAAAATGTCCACTTTACATTTTTGGGAATAGATAAAGTTAAAAATGTCCCCTAAAACGTGGTTTCAACTGATGAAAGGTAACAATGTTCCCCCATAAAGGGGTACAAATGATGAACGCTAACAAGTCCCAAAAACGTGTTTGACCGATGAAAGTTAACAATTGGGCCCCTTTACGTGTAAAACTGATGAAAGTTAACAATGCCCCCTATACTGTACAAAATGATAAAGCTATCAATGTCCCCTATAGTGGTTTAAACCCGATGAAAGTTAAAAAGTGTCCCCTTTTAAAAGTGTACAACTTTATTGGAAAGCTAAAAAAATTTCCCCCTTTCGTGTACAACCCGATGAATCGTAACAATGTCCCCCCAATGTGTAACCAGATAAATTTTAAAAATGTCCCCTATACGGTTTAAAAATGATGAAAGTTAAAAAATGTCCACTTACGGGGTACAACTGATGAAAGTTTAAAAGTGTCCACATACGTGTACAACTGATGAAAGCAAACCCAAAGTCCCCTATACGTGTACAACTGAAGAAAGTTTTTTAAAAAATGTCCCCCATACTTTTACAATGTGAAAATTAACAATGTCCCTATACGTGTAGACCCGATGAAAATTAACAAAGGGCCCCTTTTACGTTTTTACAACTGTTTAAAATAAAATGTCCATTTACGTTTAAAAATAGAATTTAAAGGGTTTAAAAAAGTTTCCCCCATACGTGTACAACTGATGAAAGGAACAATGTCCACTAAACGTGTACAACTGATGAAAGGTAACAATGTCCCCTATAGTGTACAACTGGAACCAAACAATGGCCCCCAAAAGTGTAGACCAAATGAAAGTTAACAAAGTCCCCTATAAAGTGTACAAAATGATGAAATTTTAAAAATGTCCCCCTATTCGTGGTTTCAACTGATGAAAGAAAAAATGTCCCCCAAAAACGTGTGCCAAGAAAAATTAACAGTGTCCACTTTTACTGTACAAAATGATTTAAAGCAACCCAAAGTCCACTAACGTGTACAACTTTATTAAAGTAACAATGTCCCCTATAAAGTGTACAAAATGAGAAAGCTAACAATGTCCCCCCCTACGTGAGACCAGATGAAAGTTAACAATGTTCCCTATACGGTACAATGAAGAAAATAACAAAGTCCCCCTATAAAGTGTAGAAACCCGATGAAAGTTTTAAAAAAGCCCCTATTTGTGGGACAACTGATGAAGTAACAAAGTCCCCTATACGTGTAGACCAGATGAAAGTTAACAATGGGCCACCCATACGTGTAGACCAAAAAAAAGTTTAAAAAATTTAAATATTCGTGAGACCCGATTAAGTTAACAAAAGTCCCACTATACGTTTAGGGCCAGATAAAGTTTTAACCCAAAGTTCCCTATACGTGTACAACGATGAAATTTTAAAAATTTCCCCTATACGTTTTAAATGAAAGAAAATAACAATGTCCCCTATACGTTTACAAACCCGATAAAGGGTAACAAATTTCCCCTAACGTGTTTGACCAGATTTAAAGTTAACAATGTCCACAAAACGTGTACAACTGTTTAAAAACTAACAAGTCCCCCATACGTTTACAATGATTAAAGCAACAAAGTTTCCCCCATTTCGGTGACCAGAAGAAAAGTTAACAATGTCCACTTACGTGTAAAACCAGTGAAAGTTTTAAAAATGTCCCCCTATCGTTTAGACCCAATTTAACGCTAACCCAAAGTCCCCCCATAAAGGGTACAAAATAAAGAAAGTTAAAAAAATGTCCCCTATTCGGTACCCTGATGGGAAAATTAACAATGTCCACTTTTTCGTGTAAAACCAGGGTGAACCTAACAATGTCCACTATACGTGTACAAATGATGAAAGTTAACAATGCCACTATACGTGTAACCAAATTAACCTAACAATGTCCCCTATACGTTACAAATGATTTAAAGTTAAAAAGGGGTCCATATTTCGTTACAAATTTGAAAGTTAAAAAATGTCCATATACGTGGGAGACCCCGATGAACGCTAACAATGTCCCCTTTTACGGGGTTTCAACTGAAAAGAAAGTTAACAGTGCCATTTTACGTTACAAAATGTTTAAAGTTTTAAAAATGTCCCCCTATCCCTGTAAGGGCCCGATGAACGCTAACCCAAAGTTTCCCAAAAACGGTACAACTGTTTTAAAGTTAACAAAGTCCCCCATAGTGTACAACTATGGGAAAATTTAAAAATGTCCACTATAGTGTACAACTGATAAAGTTAACAATGTCCACACAGTGGGAGACCAATGAACGCTAACAAAGTCCCCCTTTCGTTTTCAATGATGAAAGTTTTAAAAATGTCCAAAATCGGTTTGACCCGATTAAAGCTAAACCAAAGTCCCCTATAGGTACAATGATGAAAATTAAAAAATTTTCCACTATAAAAGGTACAACTGATGAAAGTTAACAATTCCAATTTTACTGTAGAAACCAAAAAGAAAGTTAACAAAAGTCCCCTATTTGGACAACTGATAAAAGTTAACAATGTCCAAATATACGGTACAACTGATGAAACTAACAATTTTCCCCCATACGTGTTGCCAGATGAAAATTTAACAAAGTCCACTATACGGTTTTTACAAAGTTTAAAGTTAACAAAGTCCCCTAAAACGTGTACAAATGATGAAAGCTAAAAAATGTCCCCCAACGTGTTTAACCCGATGAAAATTTTAAAAGTGTCCACTTACGTGTAAAAACCCCGATGAAAATTTAAAAATGTCCACTTACCCTTTAAAACCCCGTGAACGCTAACAATGTCCCCTATACGTGTACAACTGATGAAAGTTTTTCAGTGTCCACTATAAGTGTAGACCAGGTGAAAAGCTAACAATTTTAATAACGTGGGACAACTGATGAAAATTAACAATTTCCCCTTTGGTGTACAACTAAAGAAAGTTTAAAAATGTCCCCTATACGGACCCAAATGATTTAAAGTTAACAATGTCCCCCTATACCTGTACAAAGATGAAAGAAAACAATTTTCCACATACGAGTAGACCCAAAGAACGCTAACCCAAAGCCCAAAAACGTGTTTCCCAAAGATGGGAAAATTAACAATGTTTCCCCTTACGTGTAGGGCCAGATGAACGCTAACAAAGGGCCACTTTCGTGTACAAATGATTAAAGTTTAACCCAATTTTCCCCCTATAAAGGTACAACTGATGAAAGTTAACAAATGTCCACTATACCCTGTAAACTGATGAACGCTTTAAAAATGTCCACTTTTACGTGTACAACTGGTGAAAGTTTTAAAAAATGTCCCCCTTAAAGTTTAAAAATGATGAAAGTTAACAAAGTTTCCCCCATACGTGTAAAACCAATGAAAGTTAACAAAGTCCCCTTTTACGTGTACAACGATTTAAAAACTAACAAAAATCCACTTTTCGTTTAACTAGATGAAAGTTAAACAATGTCCCCCATGTGTACAACTGATGAAAGGGAACAAAGCCACTATAGTGTACAATGATGAAAAGGGAACAATGTCCCCCATACTTTTACAAATGAAAGAAAATTAACAATGTCCCCCATTTGTGTTTAAAACCCGAAAGAAAATTAACAGTGTCCCTAAACGTGTTTCAACTGATGGGAAAACCCAAAAAAATTTCCCCTATACGTTTACAACTGATGAAAACTAACAAAGTCCCCTTAGTGTACAACTGATGAAAAACTAAAAATGTCCCCTATAAGTGTAGCCAGATGATAGGTTTAAAAATTTTCCCCCTAAAACGTGTACAACTGATGAAAGCAACAATGTCCCTATCGTGTAGACCCGAAAGAAATTTAAAAAATGTCCCCCATACTTTTACAAAAAAATGAAAAACTAAAAAATGTCCCCTTCGTGTAGACCAGTTTAAAGTTAAAAATGTCCCAATTTTAAAGTGAAGCAGATGAAAAATTAAAAATGTCCATATACGTGTAACCAGATGTAAGTTAACAATGTCCACTTAAAACTGTAGACCAGAAAAAAGTTAACAAAAATCCCTATACGTTAAACTGATGAAAATTAACAATTTCCCTATACTGAACAAATTAAAGAAAACCTAACAATGTCCCCTATACTTGTACAACCCGATAAAAGCTAAAATTTTCCCTAAAACTGTTAAAACCCAAAGAAAGTTTAAAAATGTCCACTTTTTCGTGTACAACTGATGAAACTAACAAAGTCCCCCCATAAGTGTACAACGATGAAAGCTAAAAAATGTCCCCCCCATAAAGTGTAGACCAATCCCAAATTAACAATGTCCCCTATACGTGTAGAAACCCGATAAAGTTAACAATGTCCAAATTACCCCTTTATACCAGTGAAACCCAACAATTTTCCCCCATACCCTGTACAAACTGAGAAAATTTTTCAGTTTCCACTATACGTGTACAACTTTATGAAAGTTTAAAAATGTCCATTTTAGTGTAGGGCCCAAAAACGCTAACAAATTTTCCACCTATACGGTACAAAAAATGAAATTTTAAAAATGCCCCTATACGTGTTTTAACGATGAAATTTTTCAAGTCCACAAAACCCTTTAAACTGATGAAAATTTAAAAATGTCCACTATTGTTTTAGACCAGGGTGAACGCAACATTGTTCCCCCTTTCGCGTACCAAATGTGAAAAATTAACAGTGTCCCCTATACGTTTTACAACTGATGAAAAATTAACAATGTCCATATTTCTTGGGAGACCAATGAACGCTAAAAAATGTCCCCTAAAGTGTTTTCAACTGATGAAAGTTTTAAAATGTCCACTATACGTGTACAATGGGTGAAAAATTTAAAAATGTCCCCCTATAGTGGGAACCAATTTAACACTAACAAAGCCCCAAAATACGTGTCCCAAATGATGAAAGTTAACAAAGTCCCCTATCGTGTACAACTGATAAAGTTTAAAAATGTCCCCCTATAAATGTACAACGGGTGAAATTTTAAAAATGGCCCCCTACACGTTGTAGAACCCGTGAACCGCAACAATGTCCCCCATACGTGTACAACTGATGAAAGTTAACAGTGTCCACTATACGTGTACAACTGGGGAAAGTTAAAAAAGTCCCCCTATACGTGTTGACCAAATGAACGCTAACAATGTCCCTATAGTGTAAACGATGAAAGTTAACAATGTCCACATACAGTAGGGCCAATGAAAAGCTAACAATGTCCCCCTATACTTGTACAAAATGAAAGAAGTTAACAATGTCCATATAAGTGTAAAAAATGATGAAATTTTAAAAATTTTTCCACTATACGTTAGACCGAAGAACGCTAAAAAATGGGCCCCCCATACGTTTACAAATGATGAAAGTTAACAATGTCCACTTTTCGTGTACAACTGATGAAAGTTTAAAAGTGTCCACTATACTGGAAAAAAACTGATGAACGCTAACAATGTCCTATACGTGTACAAAAAGATGAAAGTTAACAATGTCCCCTTTTTACGTGTAAAAACTGATGAAAGTTAAACAATTCCCCTATAAGTGTAGACCAAAAGGGAAAATTAACAATGCCCCTATAAGTGTACAAATGATTTTAAAAACAAAAAATGTCCACTTTAAAAGTTTTGACTAGTTGAAAATTTAAAAAGTCCCCCCATACGTGTACAAATGATGGGAAAAGGAAAAAATGTCCACTATCGTGTTTCAACGAAGAAAGGTAAAAATGTCCCCTATACGTGTACAATGATGAACGCTAACAAAGTTCCCCCATACGTGTTTAAACCCAAATTTAAAGTTAAAAAGTCCACTATATGTACCCAAATTTATGAAAATTAAAAAAATGTCCACTATACTTTTAAACTATGAAAGCTAAAAAATAAACCCCTAACTGTAGACCCGAAAAAGTTTAACAATGTCCAAATATACGTGGACAACTGATGAAAAATTAACAAAAGTCCCCTATAAGTGTCCCAAATGATGAAAAATAACAAAGTCCCCTATACGGTAGGGCCAGAAGAAAGTTAACAGTGTCCACTATAGTTTTTACAATGATGAAAGCAAAAAATGTCCACTAACCCTGTAAAACTATGAAAACTAACAATTGGCCCCCATACTTTCAAATGATGAAAAACAACAATTTCCCCCATTAAAGTGTAACCAATGAAAGTTAACCAAAGTTCCCCCAAAACGTGTACAACTGAAGAAAACTAAAAAATGTCCCCTATAATGTAGACCGATGAAAGTTAACAATGTCCCCATAAAGTGTACAACTGATTAAGCCCAACAATGCCCCTATACGTGTTTGACCCGATGAAAGTTAACAAAAGTCCCCCTATAAATGAAAACCAATGAAAGTTAACAATGTCCCCTAAACGGACAACTGAAAGAAAGTTAAAAATGTCCCCTATACGTGTCAACTGATGAAAGCTAAAATGTCCCCTTAAAACGTGTACAACTGTGAAAGCTAACAATTTTCCCTATACGGGGTTTGACCCGAGAAAATTAAAAAATGTCCACTATAGTTTTACAAAATGGGTGAAAGTAACAATGTCCCTATTTTTGGGGACAACGAAGAAAACTTTAAAAATTCCCCCATACATGTAGCCCGATGAAAGTTTAAAAATGTCCACTTTTCGTTAGACCAATGAAAGTTAACAAAGTCCACTATACGTTTAGACCAGAAGGGAAAGCTAACAATGTCCCCCATAAAGTGTCAATGATGAAAGTTAACCGTGTCCCCCTATAAAGTGTAAAAACTGGGTTTAAAGTTAAAAAATGTCCAAAATGTACGTTTAGACCCCGATGAAAGCTAAAAAAATTTTCCCAAATATACGTTACAAAATGATGAAAGTTAAAATGTTTCCCCCATACGTGGTTTAAATGATGAAAGTTAACAATGTCCACTATCCCTGTACAACTGATGAAAGTTAACAATGTCCCCTATTTCGGGGTAGACCAGATGAACCTTAAACAAAGTCCCTATACGTGTTTAAAAAATGATGAAAGTTAACAGGGGTCCACCCATACGTGTAAAATAGATGAAAGTTTAAAAAATGTCCACTATACTGAAAACCAGATGGGAAAGCTAACATTTTTCCCCCAAAAAAGGGACAATGATGAAAGTTAACCCGTGTCCACTTTAAAATGTCAAATGATGAAAGTTTAAAAAATGTCCAAAATAATGTAAAACCCAAAGAACCCAAAAAATGTCCCCAAAAACGTGTTTCAACTGATGAAAATTAACAATTTTCCCAAATATAAGTGAAAAACGGGTGAAAGTTAACAATTTTCCACTATACTGTACAAATGATGAAAAATTAAATTTCCCCCTACACCTTTTAGAAACCCGATGAAAGCTTTAAAAATGTCCCCCATAAATGACAATTTAAAAAAGTTAAGTGTCCCCTATACGTGCAACTGATTAAAGTTAACAATGTCCCCTATAGTGAAAACCAATGAAAGCTAACAATGTCCCCCATACTGTACAACGATAAAGTTAACAATTTTCCACTTTTTCGTGTTTAAACCCGATGAACGCTAACAATGGTCCCTATACGTTTTACAACTGTGAAAATTAACAAAGTCCACTATAAAGTGTACAACTGATGAAAGTTAAAAAATGTCCACTATAAAGGGTAGACCAGATGAACCCTAACCCAAAGTCCCATATAGTTTACAACTGATTTAAAGTTAACAGTGTCCACTATAAATGTTAAAAAACGATGAAAGTAAACAATGTCCATATACGTGTGAACCCGATGAACCTAAAAAAATGTCCCCTTAAAGTGTAAAAACTGATGAAAATTAACAATGTCCCCCATTTCGGGGTTTGACCAGATTAACGCTAACCAAAGTCCCCTATACGTGTAAAACTGATGAAAAATTTAAAAATGTCCACATACGTTTACAAATGATTTAAAGTTAACAATGTCCAAATATAAAGGTAGACCCGATGAACGCTAACAATGTCCCCTATAAGTGTACAAATGATGGGAAAATTAAAAAATTTTTCCCCTATACGGTAAAACTGATTAAAGTTTAACCCGTGTCCCCTATACTGTTTGACCAGATGAACGCTAACTGTGTCCAAAAATAAAAATTTTTTAAAATGTGAAAATTAACAATGGGCCCCCATACGTGTAACCCCGTTTAAAGTTAAAAATGTCCACTATACGGGACAAATGATGAAAGTTAACAATGTCCACTTTTACGTGTAAACCAGATGAACGTTTAAAAATGTCCAATATACGTGTAAATGATTAAATTAACAATGTTTCCCCTTACGTTTAAGGGCCCGATGAACGCTAAAAAAATGTCCCCCCATAGTGTACAACTGATGAAAATTTAAAAAGTTCCCCCTATACGTTTTACAAAATGATGAAAGTTAACAATGTCACCCATAAAGTGTAGACCAGATGAAAAGCTAACAATGTCCCCTAAAACGTGTACCTGATGAAAGTTAACCCAAAGTCACTAACGTGTAGACCCCGATGAACGCTAAAAAATGTCCCCCCTATACGGGGTACAACTGATGAAAGTTTTAAAAAATGTCCCCTATACGTGTACAACTGGGTGAAAGTTAACAATGTCCCCTATCCCTTAGACCCGATTAAATTTTAAAAATGGTTCCCCCATAGTGTTTTTCAAAAATGTGAACGCTTTAACCAAAAGCCCCTTTTTACGTGTACAACTGAAGAAAGCTAACAATGTCCACTTTAAAATTTTTGACTAAGAAAGTTAAAAATGTTTCCCCATACGTGAAAAAATGATTTAAAGGAAAAAATGTCCCCTATACGTGTACAACTATGAACGCTAAAAAATGTCCCCCATAAGTGTAACCAAAAGAAAGTTAACAAGTTTCCAATTTTTCGTGTACAACTGATGAAAGTTAACAATGTTTAAAATATACTTTTTAAAAAATGAGAAAGCTAAACAATGTCCCCCCATAGTGTAGACCAAAGAAAATTAACAATGTCCCTTTTACGTGTACAACTGATGAAAGTTAACAATGTCCCCTATACGTGTAATAACTGATGAAAGCTAACAATTTTCCCCCCATACGTGTAGACCCGATTTAAAGTTAACAGTGTCCCCTATAAAGTGGACAAAAGAAAGTAACAATGTCCACTATAAAGTGTACAATGATGGGAAAACTAACAAAGTCCCCCATACGTTACAAAATGGAAAGCTAAAAAGTCCCCCATACGTTAGACCAAAATAAATTAACAATTGGGCCACTATACGTGTTCAACTGAAAGAAAAACTTTAAAAAAGTCCCCTATAGTGTAACCCCCAAAAAAGTTTAAAAATGGGCCCCTATACGTGTACAACTGATGAACGCTTTAAAAATGTTTCCCCCATTTCGTGTACAATGATTTAAAGCAACCCAAAATCCCCCAACCCTGTAACCAAAAATGAAAGTTAACAATTTCCCCCATAAAAGTTTTTCTCGATGAAAGTAAAAAATGTCCACTATATTGGGAGGGCCAGATGAAAAACTAACAAAAGTCCCCTATGGTAGACCATTGAACGCTAACAATGTCCACTATACGTGAAAAACTGATGAAAGTTAAAAAATGTCCCCATACGTGTTTCAAAGATGAAAGTTAAAATGTCCACTATACGTGTACAACTGATGAAAGTTTAAAAAATGTCCACTATACGTGTAGACCAGATGAACGGGTAACAATGCCCCCTTTTAAATTTAAACTGATGAAAATTACAGTTTTCCACTATACGTGTAAACTGATGAAAGTTAACAATGTCCACTATTTTCTGTAGGGCCAAAAATGAAAAGCTAACAATGTCCCCTATACGTGTACAACTGATGAAAGTTAACAATGCCACTATACGTGTAGACCCGATTAACCTAACAATGTCCACCTACGTGTACCAAATGATGAAAGTTAACAAAAGTCCACTTTTACGGTTTCAAAGATGAAAGTTAACAGTTTTTCCACTATACGGACAAATGTGAACGCTAAAAAATGTCCCTATTTCGTGTACAATGATTTAAAGTTAAAAATGTCCCCTATACGTGTTAAAAAAGGGTGAAAGTTTAAAAATGCCCCCCATACGTGTACAACTGTAAAGTTTTAAAAGGTCCCCTATTTCGTGTACAAATGAAAGAACCCCAAAAAATGTCCCCCTATACGGGGAAACAACTGATTAAATTAAAATGTCCCCCATAAAGTGTAGACCAATGGAAGGGAAAAAATGTCCCCTATACGTGTACAAAGATGAAAGTTTAAAAATGTCCCTATACTGGAAAAACTGATGAAAGTTAACAATTCCATATTCGTTTTAGACCAGATGAAAACCTTTAAAAATGTCCCTATACGTGTAAAAACTGAAAGAAAGTTAACGTGTCCCTATACCCGGGACAAAATGAAAGAAAGTAACAATGTCCCCCCTATACTTTTAGACCTGAACGCTAAAAAAATGTTCCCCCCTACGTGTAAAAACTGATAAAAATTAAAAATGTCCACTATACGTGTAGACCGTGAACGCTAACAAAAGTCCACTCTACGTTAAAATGATGAAAATTACAATGCCACTTACGTGTACAATTGGGTGAAATTTAAAATGTCCAATATACGTGTACAACTGATGAACCCCTAACAATGTCCACTATAGTGTACAAATGAAGAAAGTTAACAATGTCCCCCATACTTTTACAAAAAAATGGAAAAATTTACAATGTCCCCTATAAGTGTACAACTGATGAAAATTAAAAAGTTTTTCCACTATTTCGTGTACAACTGTTTTACCCCTAACAAAGTCCACTATACGGGTACAATGATTAAAATTAAAAATGTCCCCCTTTCGTGTAGACCAGATGAAAGTTAAACAAAGTCCCCTATTTCGTGTCAACTGTGAACGCTAAAAATTTTCCCCCATACGTGTACAACTGATGAAAGTAACAATGTCCAACCTTTCGTTTAACTAGATGAAAATTTAAAAAAATGTCCCCCATAAGTGTACAAATGAAAAGGTAAAATTTTCCCAATTCGTGCAACTGATGAACTCTAAAAAATTTTTCCCCTATCTTTTAGCCCCCTAAGGAAAATTTTCCCTTTTGTTTTAAACTTATGAAAAGGGTTCTTGGCCCCTATAGTGTACAATGATTAAATTTTAAAATTTTCCACTTTACGTGTTTTCAAATGGGTGAAAATTTTTTTTGTACCCCTATACGGGTAGACCCGATGAACGTTTCCCAAAGTCCCCTATAGTGTAAATTTTTGAAAGTTAAAAAGTGTAAAATATACGTGTACAACTGATGAAAAATTAAAAAATGTCCCTTCGTGGGGACCAGTTTAACCCCCTAAAATGGGGCCATTACGGGGGAAACCTGGGGAAAAATTTAAAAAAGGCCCCAAAACGGGGGGCAACTGTTTTTGGGGTTTTTTTTGGGCCCCTTTCGTTTACAAATGGAAAGGGTTTTTTTTTTATTTGGGGTTTTATATGGGGGGCCACACTATAGTAATGGGGGGGGTTCAAGGGGGAAAAAATTTACCCAAACCCTTTTTTTTAGAAATTTATTTCTTTGAATTTTATCCTGCAAAAGGGCCCCCAACCCCGGGGTTTATGGAAAATTCAAAAGGGGGGTTTTTTTAAAGGAAACAAAAATTAAATTACCTTTTTTTCCCCCGGCAAAAAATTTTTTTTCCTTTTAAAAAAAACATGTTAAAAATAACTTATTTTAAAAAATGGCAAATTTTAAAAAATTTTTATTTTAATAAAAACTTTAAAAAAACAGTTAATTTAAATTTTGTAAAAACAAAATTTTAAAAAATTCAGGGATTTTAAAATTAAAAAAAAAATTTTTTTCCTGAATTTCATAAAATTTTTCCCAAAATCCCCCAAAAACCCATTTCCTTTCCCCCCCAACCCCACAAAAACCACCCAAAAAAACCCCAAAAGGGGGCCCCGGGAATCACCCAATTGGGGGAAAAAATGGTCTGAGGCCCTTTATTTTCGTTTTTTTCATCGTCGTGGCCGGGGGATGACGGAAACATTGGTTTTCAAATTTGCAGGTAGGGTTAAAGAAAAACTACATGATACACAAACTTATTTTAAAAAAAATTTTTTCACTAACATGGGCCCAAATCAAAAATAAAGGAAAAAATTTTTTTCACTACACAAATAAACCCCAAAAAATTTTGAAAATTGTTTTAATAAAATAACCCCAAATAAAAGAAAACCATGCTCCCACCTAAAAGTAAACAAAGTTTTGGGGGAAAAATTTATTTAATACCTATCCAAATATCACTAAACAAATTAAAATCTTTCCCATTACACAAATATTCTAAATAAAGAAAAAAAAATAATCATTTCACTTATAACAGTGGTGGACCCCACGGTTTTGGGAGTTTTTGCAAGTGCCCCTGGGCGCCAACCTTTAAGGGGGGCACGCACTAAAATGGTTCTATTTTCTCAAATTTTTGTAAATTTTTCTTTCTTTTTTTATTCCCAAAAACTTTTATAAATTTAAAAAACATTTTTAGGGTTTTTTTAAAATTTTTTCAAAAAAAATTTAAAAGTTAAAAAATTTGTTTTTGTACAAAAATTTAAACTAAATCCATGAGATTCATACTTTAAAAAAAGCCTTTTAAAGGGTCACATACAAAAAATATTCAGAACTTTGGCCGTTGAAAACCCGAGCGAAAACCCAGGGGGGCAAAAGGGTTTAAAGGGGGTATTTCCCAAAATTATTTGTTTGGGTTTTTAAGGGGTAAAAAAAAAAATTTTAAAAAAAAACGTTTTTTTAAATTTTTATCAAAAAATAAAAAAAAATCTACAATTGAAATATATTAAAAAAATTTTCTAAAACACAATCACATTTGTTTTTTGAAAGTTTTTTAAAGGGCGCCCTTTTATTTTTTTTTTAATGATTAAGGAAAAATTTTTAAAAAGAAAAAGGAAAAAAAAAAAGGGCGAAAAAATGATCTAAAAAGTGTCAAATCACATTTTTTGACAACCCTGCTGTGTGGTTGGGCACAAGAGTAGTGTTCAACAAAGGAAAAAAGGAGACAAAAAAAAACCTATATTTGTTAAGGGAAATTTCGACCAAACACCACTCCCAAAAAAAGGTATGAAAAAAACCCCCTTGCGCCCGTGGTTTGAAAATCGGAAACCCAAAATCCGATGGAGTGCAAGGAAAAAAAAGCAATTGGGAAACCCGGGTTTAAAAAAAACCTTGAAAAAGATACTTAAGCCCAAACCAAAGGGAAAATTTCAGACGATGGGAAAAAAAACCAAATGAAATAAGAAGGACTTTTTTGAAATTTTTATTGATTCCAAAAAAACCCGGTTTTTCGTTTACATATTTAAAGGTCAAACCAAAAATGCAACGTTTTGGGGGGGGGAAAAAATTTTTAGCTGTTTTTTTGATGGACAACAACTATATGGGAAAACATTTAGATTGTCCATGTTTTTTCAAAAGAAAAAAAATTTAAGACTTTAAGAACTTCCCCGAATGTTTTTCTCCCTTTTGCGATGAGAGCGTTTTCAAAAAACTTCAAAAGTGCTATTAGATTAAATGTAAACATCTTTTAGCGTGAGATCGAAACTAAAACTTCCCTTTTTTGGGAAAATCTTCATGGGTCAAAACTGATTGTGGGATTTGCTCTGTTGATTGTGTAAAGAGAAAAAAACCCGAAAAAAACAGACTTTAAGACATCATAGACCAATTTGGGCCCCTCAGTAAAAAAAAAAGAAAGGGCATTCATTAAATTTTCTTATGTTTACCCAAAAATGTGTTAAATATAAAATTAATAGTTTGTCTTATTTTTTTAGCAGATATTTTGGTTTAAAAATTTGTTTAAAAAAAAACAGGTTTTCAGGGTTTTGGACCCGAGGCGCAATTCCATTGATTTCCCTAGGTTTCCCATTTTAAAGTAGATCCACCATTTGTATATAAAAAAAAAGTGCTCCATGTTCATTTTAAAAGTTTTTAAGTAATTAAGGGGAAATTTAAAGTTCATTTAAAGTTTTAAGATATGATGAAAAAAAAAAATGAAGGGGAAATAAAAATTTTTAAAACTCTCTTATCTATCTAAAAATTTTTCTCTATACTCCACCAAAAGGGGTAAAAAATAGTTTTTAGCCCCCCCACCCAAACCAATTAAATATTTTTTTTTTGATGGCTGGCATCATTTTTAAAATTTTTTTTCTCTAAAAGGTGTCTCTTATTGGGAACCTCGATTTATATCTGGAATCAAGTATCTCTGGAAGCAAACTATCCAATTTAAAAAAAAAATTTAAATTTAGACTCCCATTTCACTTTTCCCCGAAGATGTATCCCTTTTCAATTTTCGTGAAGGACATTCCTTTTTTTTGTCCAGAAACAAAGTAACACCCTGTCTTCAGTTTGTGGAAAATTTTCCTTTTCACTTGGAAAAAGTAAAATATCTCTTTTTTTTAAAGGGTATAAATTTTCCCCTTTAAAGTGCAAAACTTGATTTTTTTGTATTTTTATGGTTTAAATTTGGGGGTAAAATATTTCGCCGAGCAGGGCACTAAATTTTGACGATAGCATCATACCTATACATCCATCGGGAGATGCGCAATAAAAAGAAAAATTTTTTGTCGGGTACCAACCCCCCCCTTTTTAAATTTATCTTAGCAAATTCTTCCAAAGCTTTTATTGCCATGGGTTCCCTGTTCAAAAAAACTATCGAGTTTCCCATCATTTTTAAAAAATGTTCCATTTTAACTAGTCTTTTCTTGGGTTTTCCTTTCCGGGGGGGGGTGGGCCCGTCTCATTTTGCAAAATTTTTCCAAACCATGAAGTTGTTCAAAACGCTTCCTTCGTGTCTTCTCCATTTTTAAATTTTGACTTTGTTCGACCGTTTCATAAATCAAAGGGTTTCCTCTGTCTTTTTGTCATACGAAAACTACAAATAAAAGTTCTTTTTTCGATTTTTTTTTTTTCTTCCCTTGGGTCCTTTAGGCCCGAATTTTCCAGACCCCCATAGTGCTCTCTGGACCTGAAAACTTCTTTTTTTTGGTTTTTTTTAGGGGAGGGGACTGCAATTTCCGCTTGGTCCCCTTTCATTTCGACGTTTTAAATTTTCCCGGGGACAAACCCTTTTTGTGTTCACCCCCAAAGGGAAAGACAATAGCCATTTTTTTTGTGCAGGAGTCTTTTGTATGTAGGGGGCCCATGTTTTGGGAATTATCTGGGTGCTTTTAAAAGCGGGAAAATGATAAGAGCTCCTCAAAGCCCTAAATTTTTTGCGCTTTCCGCCGATGAATTTGGTTTAAATACACTATTTTAAAAGATCTGCAAAATTTTTATAACGTTAAAAATTAGGCTTGAGCATGGAATGCCAAGGAAATTTCCCAGCACTAACTATAAACCCTTTTCATAAGCCATATTTTTTCAAAATCTGGCCCCTAAAATTTTTTTCAACCCCTTTTTGGGCCCCTACCAAAAAAAATCCTCGCTCCCCCCCAAACCCGGGGAAAGATCACCCAAAAAAAAAACTTGGGGCCCAAATTAAATTTTTATTCCCCTTTTGTTGTTTTGACATTTTCATGATTTGGGAAAAGGTTTTTATTTTACGATATTTTATTGCCTCAGTTAAAGCATATCGCATTCTTTTTAAAAATCTTTGTTTTAATGGATTAAACCCAATAATTCCAGGGGCTGGACCCGTTGGCTCTTTTCCTCTTTTTCAATTCCTTTTTTCCCATTCACATAGTTGCGAAAAATTTGAATTTTTCACCCTTCAATCTGTTTTATCTCGAAAAACAGGGCCATATGGCCTTTTGGGTAGGCTCAAAAGTTTCGGGCACTGCTGTCCCCATCTCCTAAAAAAAAAAATTAAATCCACCTTTTTAATTAAATTTTATACTGGTAAGGGCAATAAACATTTTTTTAATATTAATTTTTGTTGGGTTCCCGATGAAATAACGGATTAATTTAAATTAAAAATTTTTTTATGTTACGATATTAACTAATTGGGTTTAAAACGCTATGTTAAGTTTTCCTTTTAAGTTCGGCATACACGATTTCCCTTTCATTGGTTCACTTTGCTTGAACCCCTCAACTATATGTCCTTTTTATTGCAGTGGCAGATTGTGTCCCAAATTTTTTTTGCCCTAAAGTGCTCTTTAGTAGGTTTTTTCTTGAGAAGAAAGCTCTTTCACAAATAGAGCAATAGGAAATTTCGAACCCCCTTTTATTTTCACCTTTTTTTGTTTTGAGCCAACTATCATGCCCAGTATCATAAACAAAATTTTTGTGTAGGGGTTTTTAACTACAGGACCCTTAAAATACCTTTTTAAAAAAAAAAGCAAAGACAAAAATTTGGTTTTTAAAAAATTTATTTTTGTTTAAATTAAATATATTATATTAAATAATATATCTAGCTCAACACAAAAATTCAAGCCCCCAAAAATATGTGTTATATATAAAATTAACACTCCTGAAAAGAGCGTCTTTTTTGCTTTTAAAAAGATCTTTTGCCCCCATGCCCATCTTTTCAACAACAGTTATCATTTGGGCGACCCTCTTTGTCCACATTTCCGGCTTTGACAGCCAATGCTGCTTCCCCCCCGCGGGAACCCATCATTTTTATCGAAAACAAAGCTTCCCAGGTGTTTACCTACCCTTCCTTTTTTTTGTAAATTTTGGTACATAGGATTGCCCCCTACAAGGCATATCTAGTGCTGCGGGCAACTTTCAAATTTAAAAAACCTTGGGCCCGTGTTAATAATGCCCCCCCATTGTGGTATTTAAAATTCAACCCGGGGGAGTTTTGGGGGTTTTCAGTATGGACTGTTTCAAAAAAACCCCAACCCCAAACTTGCACTGCAATTAATGTGCTGGGAGAAGCCAATTTCCCTTTTTTCCCCTGAATATTCATATTTTTGGGGGGGGAAAACGCAGTGAACTCTTTATGCTTTATGGCTTGAATACCTTCCAAAAGTACGAAGTCGACTATTCGGGGTCCTTTTATGATAAAGAGTGTTTTTAAAACATTTTTGTCCCTGGGAAAAAAAAAAACAAAAAAACATTTGCACTTTGCTTGAAAGTATTTAATGAAGGAATGGAACTAGAACCAAACCCTAAATGTTTAATGTGTTTGGCACGGAAATTGAACCCGGACCCTTTTGGGTTAGCACCCCGCGGGAAACAATTTCCCCTTTTTAAAATGTATAATTTTTAAAATAATTTAAAAACAGGCTTAATTTAAATTGAAAACCCCCCCACTGCCTGATTTTGTAATTTTTAATTTTAAACTGTATATTTTTTTAGGGATTTATTTTATTACATTCATAAAATTTTAGGTATTGTATTTCACTTTAATTGTTTTTTTTTTTAGGTGACATCCTATTAAATTTTGTTTTCATATTTAATTTAGGGAGCTTGGGAGCAATTTAAATTTAAAAAATTTGAAAATTTAAATTTTTTTTTTCACTAAATAAGTTAAAACTAAAATGTGTAATGTAATATTTAATGTTTGAAGACAATTTTTTTTTTGGTTCTGTGGCAAAATCCCTTTCCGGGGAAAAAATCCCTTTAAAAATTCCCGTTTGTGAATTTTAAAAGTAGTCGAATGTATGGTATTATTTTAGAATGTGGGTTTTTGGCGGGCTCTAAATGTGGAAAGGGGGAAAACTTTTCAATTGTGTCACTACAGTTTTAAATTACAGGATGGGGGTCTCTAATGTCGAGGGGGGCTTATTTTAAAAGTACGATTGGGAGTATTCCCGAAAAAAAAAAATTTAAAGTAAAAATAATAATTTGTTAAAAAATAAATTTTTGACTAAAGTTTTTTTTTGAATTTTTTGCTTGTGTATTCTTTTTAATTTTTTTATTAAAAATATTCACCTTTTTACACTATTATGTTAAATTTTTAAAATGCATTTTTATTTTTTTACTAAAGTTATTTTGGTTAATCAAATACATACTAAAAAAATTTTTAAATTTTTATTATTATTATATTTTATTATTTAGGCTGGTCTTTCTACCCGTTCGGTTTATACGCTTTTAAATACTAATCACAATAAAGGGTTGGGAATTGGGAAGGTTGTATTAGAGGGAAATGAACCTGCATTTGTTCGTGGAGGGAGAGTGGAAAACCATTTAGGAAAAACCAATCCCAGTTCCCCCAACCCGGTGATTCGAACCTCGTTTACCCGTTTCCCCAGCAGCGAGCTTTAAAAAGACTTGCGCTTAGCCAACTACGCCAAGGGGGGGTCATACATAATATAAAAAAAATATTTCAGGAAGACTATTAAAATACATTTTATGACTTTAATTTTTTTTTAATTCTCATTCTCGACCTGTAATATCATTTAAATTTTTTAAAAAAACCAGTTTAGTTTTTTACTATTGCAAATCAATTTTAAATTTTAAAAATTTTGGGGGGGTATGAGGAATAAATTGGCAATTTTTTTTCTTCCCAAAAAGTACACACAATATTAATACCAAAGATGATAAATAAAATCTTTAATATAAAAAAAAAAAAAGAAAATTTTAAAACAACTTGGTAAAAAAGGTTGTTTTTAACGTAGTTTGGCTCTTTCGGGTGACCCCTTTTAAAAGTTTTTTGTTATGAAAATTAATTCGTAGCAAGTAATGATTTTTGTACGTTAAATCCATTCCCGATCTTGAAAAACAAGATTAAAATTTGGATTTAAAAATTCCCCTTTTTTCCCCAAAATCGGCCTGTAGCTTTTTATTATAATTTTAAAATTATTTCCCCCACTTCCCCCCTCCATACCAAATTTGTTGCATTTTCTCAAAATTTTAAATTTCCCATTCCTTTTTCCCCAAAAATTTTAGTTTAAAAAAGAATAGCCTGGATGGGTGAAATAAAAAAAAAATATAACTACCCAAAACCCTTTTGTTTCTTCAAATAAAAACGGGCCCCTACAAAAAAAAGTCCCTTTTAGCGCGATTTTTTGTAGGTAATTATTGGCCCCATTAAAAAATTGGGATTTTTTTAAAACTACTATTTTTAAAAAAAAAAAAAAAAAATTTAAAAAAAATTTTTCCCGTACCCTATTTTTTTTATTTTGAAGTTTATGGGGAACAAATATTATTCTTTTAAAATTTTAAAATTTTTTTAAATTTTTTTAAAAACCACTTTTTTGGGTTTTAAAAAAAAAAGCCTTTGTTACTTTGAGGGGGGGGGGGGTGGAACTTTTAAAAAAATTTTAAAAAAAAGTATAAAAATAATTTCCCAGCGGTGAGGGAAAAGAAAGTATTTGATAACCCAAAAAAGGGGGCTCTTTACATTAGCGTGTAGAGATATTTTAAAACCAAAAAATGAATCTCAATTTTTAAAAAATACCGTTTAAAGCACCGGGGCAAAGAAAAAAGAAATAACAGATACACAGCCTTACGGAAAATTTGTTGCGCTCCTCGAGTCAGGTAGAACTTAAAATGTCCAGTGATAACAGCGTTTCCCAATTTGAGAATTCTTTAAAACAACTCACTTGAAAATTTTCCTCGTGAGAAAGACAAGCTAAGAATTGCTGTCTCTCCGAGTACAATAGCCCCAGGTAGCGGTAGTCCCTTAACCCCGTCTCCCCCCCCTTTTATTGACCAAAACTTTTCAAACAATTGAGTTTTGGAACCAAATATTAACAATGCCAGTAGTTCTACAGTTTAAAGTAAGAGACACTAGTCTTGGAAATGCACTTGTAAAGGAATTATTAAATATTTGTGACCAGCTTCTGCAGTTACCATTCTTTAGGTTTCCCCTTCCCTTCGTTAGACGGACTGCAAATAACTGGGGTATCGGGTGTTCGAATTCCGATGGAGTGTACTGAGGGGTGTTTTTTCCTAATATGCTTAAAATTTCCCCGCGAATACGGCACATTTCCCAAACATTTTACCTTTCTCATTCCTTATCCTTAGGAGTAAATAGCGAATAGCTGTAGTGAGAATAAAGACATAGCGCACAAAATATATCAGAAATTTAAAAAATAAATAATTAAGTTGTAAAGGTTGCATTATTTTTACATGTTGTTGTCAAATTAATTAAACAAAATACACAAGTGATATGCACTTTATTAACTAAAATAAAAAGTTAAAACATGGAACGTACAATGGAAAGAGTTTCCTAAGTATAATATTTTGGTATCGTAAAACCCCCTTTTTTTAAACAGGGGTATGTTTATATTCAATATTATCTTAAAACTAATACCCACCTTGGTGGCATATTTAAGCTAATGCACTAGTTTCATGTTGAGCTAGACTGCCGAGGACGGGGAGACTTAGGTTAGAATCTCGCTCAGTTGAACTGGGGGGGTTTTTTCCCTAAATGGTTTTCCACTCTACCTCCGCGCAAATAGGGGTTTCACGTCCTCTATATCTAACCTTATCAAATCCTAACCCATAAGCGTATAACTCGAAAGGGTACTAAGTTTCAGTATTATTTTATTTTAATGTGCAATGAAAGTTAACAAATCGGTTTTAAATCAGTTATAATAAAAATCAAGTCTGAAAATGAAGCTTATCTCCCTAAAACGCACGTTAGGATTGCACAACAAAAGCTCATAATGTTTTGTCCAATTACAATTGTCCAACACCTTCTCGTGTCTGTATGGAAAATTAAATATCTCTTATTATTTTAGTAAAGAGGAATAGAAATAAATATTCAAAAAAATTAAACTGAAAAAACTCACTATAAGATTATTTTACTATAATTAACAATATATTCATAAAATTTAATAATTGCAGAGTTTTATTAAAAAAATAAATATTTATATCACAATAAAAGCGTTTAGTAAGTGAGTAAAATTGTTGACAATACAAAGAAATATGAAAAAAGTATTTCCTTAATTTTCCCCAAATCACAACTATAGTTATTAAGTGTTTGGTATAAAAATTACCCTTACTAAAGTAAAGAAAAACAATTCTGACAAATTTAGTTTGGGTAGGTTTGAAAACTAAAATTATAATCAATATCATTAAAAAAAAATACAGTAAAAAATTTTAAACAGAAATTTGATTAAAATATGTGTAAAACTAATTTGGAAATTGATATATTTCATAATACTCTGGTCTCTTTGATTTTGTAATGTACTAAATCGAGCTTTGACGTATTTAGCTATAACATCCTTACTTTATTGGTCCATTTGTCAAAATTTTAAAAATATTTCGTGTAAAAATCCTAACCCAACCATGGCAATCACAACTCAGTTATTGCGATTAATAAAAAAAAAAATCAAAAAAGGGGAAAATTTTTATCTAGTTTACAATCTGAGTGCCAAACGAGCGCAATCGCAGGGGGGGCCGCGACTCCAATGACAATTCAATCTTTACCTAAAGCCTTTTTTTTAAAAACATATTTAAAAAAAAAGCATCACTTTTCCACCAACGAACTTTAAATTTAAATAAAAAAACTATTTTACAGAAATTTTAAAAATTTATGAAGCATCATTTTTAATTCAAAGAGAATCATGCTCACCAAGTTATGTCACTTGGATGTTTTTATTTTAATTGTTATGTCCCCTCCTAGATTTTGCGATAACAGCTATGTTTTTGGGAAATCTATGTATCCACTTTAAGGTGGGCTTTAGTTTGGGGTGTTGTTTTTATTTTTTAGTATAAATTTTTCCCCCCCCCCTTCCCTTTACAAATTTAATTTTCCCAAAATGTCTTACTCCCCCCCCAAAATTTTTAAAAAAAAGAGTTTTTTAGAAAAAAATTTTTTTGTGTTTCAACATCAATAACATTTTCAAATTTTTTATTTTTGTTAACCCCGGGTCCCTTTAGAAATTCGTTCGATTTTAACCTTATGTGCTACAAATTACGATTGTGTTGGGGGATGAGGGAGGAAAAAATGAGTATAAAGTGTCCCCCGCTTTTGGAACATATTGATTTTTTATAGCTTAGAAATTTTAGGGGCCCCCCCAATTTTTTCCCAGCAGTAAATTTTGAATTCCAAATTTTCAAATTTTTAGGGGTTATGTGTTTTTTTTAAATTGGCAAAAAAAAAATATTCTTTCATGCATAAAAGTATTTTTCTTTGGAAAGATGGCAATTTACTATCATTTACAAACCCCTCTCCCCCCTCACCCTCCTTTAGCTTCCAAAATTTCCCAAATTTGGGGAAATTTTTAAAAGACTTATTGGGTTATTTTATATTTTTTTCCTTTGGCTACCAGATTCCCCCCTAACCACATCGTAAAGAATTTTTATTTTTTTGGTTGAAAAACCTTTTAAGCGCAAACCATTTTTTGGGGGCTTAAATTTTAAAAAATTTTCCACTTTTTTCAAAAAATGTGGGAAACGCGAAAAAATGCCAATTTTTTTTTGCAGTATTTTTAAACAATTTTTTTGGAAAAAAAAATATCACCCAGAAAAAAGGGATAAAAGTTTAATTTTTTTCACTTGATGTAAAAGTTGTTATAAAAATTGTCATGAGCATAGCGTCTTTAGAAAAGCTTTCTTTTTTAATGTTTAAAAAACTGAACAATGTTTCCCCGTCTGGGCTACCCCAAAACCTTTTTTAAAATTATTAAACTAAAATGGCGAAATTTCAAGCTTAAATTTTTCCCAAAAAAAATTGTATTTATATAAACTTTTTAAAAATTTTGAGGGGGCCTTTTCTCCCTATTTTCCAAGCCTTCATTTTTAAATGTAATAATTAACCCCTTGGTACTTTTTTGAGTTGGTCCTTTTAACCCCCCCGACTTATGTCAATCATCTAACACTTATAGAAGAAATTTAGTCTTTTTTTTTAAAAAAAAATTTTAGACCCTCTATAAACACCAGCCCCCTTAGAAATAACTAATATTTAAAAAAGAAAAAGTGGTTATTTGAAGTTACCCTCTACATCCCTGACCCAAAATTTTGATTTTTTAAAACTCCCACTAGTATACCCCCATCCCTAAAAAACCCCCCCATCCCTATTTCTGTAGTCTCATTTTGAAATTTAAAATTTCAGATTTTATAAAAAGGGGGGGGGGGTTTTTTTTTTGGGGTTTTCCCCCCCCCTGCTTGACGAATTCCAGTTTTATATCACCCATAAAAGTAGTTTATTTCCCTTTTAAAAAATTATTTTGGTTTTTCTGAAGCCGTTTCCTTACCAGCATGCAAAATTTAGGCTTTCTACCATACTTAATCTTTCATAAACTCCTCCCTTTTTTTATGGACTCCAAATTTTAAACTTTTTTTAAAATTTTTGGGTCTTATAGTTATTTGGAGTGGTAAACTTTTCCCATGGGGGGGAATTTTATTTTTTTACCACACTGAAAAGGGTTTTTTCTAAAAACTTTTATAAGTATTAAAAAGTCAACCCACTTTTCCAAAACCCCCTTTTAAAAATATTAAATTATAAAAATTCATTTAGAAATCTGGAGTTTTATTTCTACCTGTCTTTCAAATTTTAATTTCTAACCTCATCTCAAAAGCTATTTCTAGCTATAGCTTCCCCCTCCCCCATTTTCCATAGCTAAAGTTTAAAAATTTCATATTTTTTTGTTTACTTAGAGTGGTCCGTATACCTAAGAGTTTAAGTTTTCTACCACACAGAATGTAGTTGAATTTATTAGTTTTGTAAATGTTGAGCCCGCTCCCTTCCCCTACCACTTCTTCAACTTCCACTTATAAATTTCAAATATTAAGATTTATTTGGTTATTTTGAAAGTTCACTCCGCCTACTTGCCAAATTTAAATATTCTATCACAGCTAAAAGTTGTTTTTATTTTATAACCCCTCATCTACCCCTCCCCCTCTCCCCCGCCTGCTGGGACTTATAGTAATTTGAAATGTCCCTTTAGTTTACTTATACATTTCAATTTTCTGCCACACTGGGAATTAGTTGTTTCTATTATTTTTGTAAATATTTCAGCTCATTTTTCTAACTATCATTTAGAAATTTCCATTTTTAAGACTTATTTGGTTATTTGGAGTTGTCCTCCTAAACGACTGTCAAATTTAAGTTTCTAGCACACATAAAAGGTTTTTATTCTGTTTATATCCCCTTCCATATGTCCCAGGGTCGCACTTATTAAACAAAACTGTTCATACTTTTATAATTATTTGGAGTGGTCCCATTTGTTGTCTGCACAAATTTTAATATTCTATCATCCTGTAAAGTATTTATTTATATTAGTTTTTGGAGTCTTGAACACACATTTTACCAACGCACCTCGAGAATCATCATGTGGTTGCCGTACAGAAATTAATTTCATATTAGTATTCTGCGACCCGATAACCCAGCATATATCAAATCTCATCTTGATTGGAGGACATAGCATTTACTACCCCTTGTTCCCTCTTTTACACCCCTTTAGGTAGTTAAATTTGAAAAATCCTAAAAAATATTTTCACCATTTCTATACAGAAACATTCATTTTAAAATTTCAAGGCTCTATGTCCACTAGTTCAAAAAATGCATGCTCAGTGAATTTTGAAAACTTTTGAACCCCCTTTTTTATCTCTTAAAGACGGTTGAATTTCACAAAATTCGGTCTTATCTCTGGTCTAGAGCCAAGAATGAACCTTTACTAAAAGTTTCAAATGTCCATGTTTGAAACCATTAAGCTCTTCTAACAAACCCACAAACTCCCCCACCAAATTTTTATTGTCTCTACGGGCATAATTGGCCCTGTAGTTTGAATTGAAAGCAATAATGTCTCATTCCCGTACATCCACATTCGTGTTAATATTATTAAATCAATATTTAGTTTAATATTAGAGAGAAAACATAATAAATCCTCATATTTAAGCTATATACTTCTAATATTTATATATATATTATTTTTAAATAGCAGTTGAAATGGACTATTTGGCCGAAATTAACTTTAGATCAATGTTTTCAATAGATGATTCTTCTATTATATTAGTTTTGGTATCTACTAAGTGAGAATAATGTTTTAATAAAGACGAAACTACAAACAAGTTTATAAGTTGTATAATATTAACTTGTGTCCATATTATTAAGGCTAATAACTAGCCTCATTAAATAAATGGTATGGTGCACCAAACCGACTTTCTATCTATTTTGTCTAAAAATGGACATTTACTTAAAACTCGTAATATTTGTGAAACCAATAATATACATTTTTACAGAAACATGATGGAAAAAATGGCCATCACATTCCACCAAGAGGCATAAATGAAAGAAACGTATTGTTCACTATTCATATTTTACAGATTTTACATATTTTCATCAAAAAGACGAATTATAAACTCCCGTTTTCTGAGACCTATTTTTTTTTTTTTAATATTTGCCAATGGCTCGGAAGCAGGGAAACTTTCAAGAGTTACGTAAGGATTTTTTGGGTGGGAGTGATCAGTAATTTCTTAAGTTTTCGTGGGGGTGGGCAGATTCCATCTTAACTAAGGATTTTATAAATGTTTATGGTTAGACAAAATCTAAAAAAAAAAAAAACACTTTTACAGACGCGCAGTCAAAAAGGTTGCACCTAGCGACGACAGATGGCGCTGAATCATTGCCTATAGACGTACACAGCTATACATAACTATAAACTGTCATTTATTAATGTTGTTTTTAAACCTAATTTTACTGTGATAAATATTTTATAATTTCCCATCACGAATCCTTTTGTCTAAAAATAATATAATTTACCAAATTGTAAGAAAATTACGTAAGATCAGTCAGGGGAGAGGAGGGAACGAGAAATCTTACAATTCCTTAAGTAGGGAGATTTGGGGACTAAGAGGGGTCAAAGTAATGAAAAAAATCCTTGCGTAATTTATGAACAGCCCCCTATTGGTTTTATAAAAATATATTTCAAGTAAAGGTTTTTTTTAATTTTAATTTTGTTACAATCTTACAATATTGAGTTATTTCGTGTTTCAAATACTTGCAAATATATGATTAAAATTGGCAATATTTACTTATGTAAATTACCCTTAAATTTATGTTTATGGGATGATAATTTATAATGATAAACATTGCCCAGATACGAAATTTAATAAAAATCGTTACAGTTGGTTTCGAGATAGCTTGTTTTCTCTCTTTTTACCTTTACTAAACTACCCTCAATTATAGGGTAAGATATCTAACTCCCAAAACTCCTCGAGGAACCTTATAAAACCATATATACTGAGTTTTAGCCTGATCAGTAAAATGGTGTCGGCTTTAGTTCTGAATGTAGACATAAAGGCAGACGGCATCGAAAACCAACACCGTTTCGGGGGAGGGGGGGTTTACAATTATCAACATTTGGATCTTTCTTACGAGCAAAATACTTTTCTTTTCAAGGTGTCGAGAGAAAGTAAAAGTGTCTATTTACGTAAAGATGAGCACAAATCATAGTCTTATACGCTTCAATGATACAAACATATTTCTATACATTCTTAAAACTACTTTCAACTAAAGGCTCAATGGCACTATGGAGTAAAATAATCACAATTTAAGATGCAAGAAGTAATAAATATTACATTGGCAACTTATGTAGGTTTTTTGGGTTTATACAGTCATAATGTCAATTATTTGGATATTGTATTTATTTTTAACCTATCAACTATAGTTCTATAGTTTTATGAGGACTGTTTAGTTAGAAACCGATGCATATTTGAGCTTTTACACACTTTAACAACTAAAGTGTTTTATTGAAACATACCTACTATCCAAGCTTACTATTTAAAAACCAAAGTTGTTAACCTAAAGCTTAAGCCAAACAGCTGGTTTTGTTTGTAAAACGATTACAATCATTCAAAACTACTACTTATAAATCCTTACATTATTTCAACGTTTCAAAATGCAACACGCTACAAATATTAATTTGGAGACCAGAGTCTAGATTCATAGAAATATGTCAAAACACAGTTAATTTATTACATTTAATTGGGATCAAAATCAGCTTAAAGTCACAAGTACTCAACTCTCCAAAGTTCACTCAATGAGATGAGACTATTGGTGTAATATGTTCCATATTTTCTGCGTCTGTTTCCCTAAACATTAAATATTCTCCTTTGCAGTCCACAACATGTGATTGTGGATTCTAACTTTAAGGAGGTGGCTTTGTGCAAAATAGATTGTGCTTTTTGCATTGCCTCAGTTAATGAGGCTATATTATCCTTATTTTCTTCAATGCCTTTCCTAACATTATATGTACAATACCTTCTTTGTGTTGCACATAAGGAAATTGCTCAATAAATGTTTCTAGGATATGTGTGTGAACATATCTGTAGGGGATTTGAGATTCCTTAAGTCATCATGCCCTTTATTGAGATATGCCCTATGAATAATTTAATAATAATGCCATGACTCCATGCTGGCATCACACTTTGTTAATGTTTTCATGCAGAGCCCACAGTGAAATTTCCCTTCTATCTTGCATGCAAGATAGCCAGCAAATTTAAAAGATCGAACGGTAAAACCAATAAGTATATAATCTAATTTGTGATGATAAAAAAACGTTAAAATTGTATGTGTAGGGTTTCATACTCGTTAGCTCCTATTTAAAAACCATTCATTTAATAACAAAATATGTTAAATAGTAAATCATTTTGAGATAACTATTTATTTTGTATCTAACGTATAAAAATAATATCTATGTAGCCAACAATCGGTTTACCCTGAAAGGTGACATCAATAATTTAATGGACTAGAATAGCCTACAGCCGTATTTTATAAGCCACAATGTTACATCATAGTTTATGATAATTAAAGGAAGTGTTTGTTTGTGTGCGATGATAGCCAAATCTACAGCACGCAGAGATCTGACCTTTTTAACATAGGTGGACGGAAGGCGGTCCGATTGCACCTTGAAGCAGGATTTTTAGATTTTCAATTATCTTTTTAATTGTGATATTTTAAACAATTTTTGAAGAAAAATATTTTCTGTTTTAGAATTACGTTTCAGAGATAAGGGTACCATGGGGTGGGGGGGGGGGTAGATGTCTGTATAATTCTTATAGATAAGTACTCACACAAAATACAATAATTTAACTTCAGTGTTACTTATGTGTGGGAATTTTAATTTACACCGGGAAATTACAAGTTTTTAAATTATTTCAAGTATACATTAATGATTTTAAAATACATAGCATCAAATAAATATTATAGACCTGCATTGGTGGCCACACGGTATGGTATCTAGCCTTCCTCTATCAAATAGTCATGTTTTGATAGGGTCACAATTTGTGGGGCTCTATAGAAGATATCACACATTTACAAATCACTTTATAATTAAAATTTAAACTAGTTAATTAGTCAGAACTTTCAGCCTCATTTTGTTTAAAACAATATTAGAAAATATCTAACCACTAGTTAAATAATCTGGTATTCTAAAAGTCTGCAATTCTTCTCAATGCTCCTTAATAAAATAATTGCAGTTGACAGCCAGTCCCTTAGTTAAAAAAAAAAAGGTTCATTGGGTTTCAAGTTTTCTTTGTAATGTGCAGTCAGAGTAAATTTATTTGTGTGGCAGGATTAGGGTACTTATGACAAGGGGTGGGGGGTTAGAGACGGAGGAGGGTGCTACCTGAAGCTTTCTCGGTGACCGCCAGCCGACAGGAGCTCATATTTTGTATCTGCCTTCTAGTACATTTGAGTTTAAAGTGAGTCGTTTACAAAATGCTCACTTGATTGCGCTGTAGTCACTGGGGTCGCACCTAGCGATCCCAACGTTGAGGGAGTAAAGCCTCGAGAAGGAGTGCAACATTTTTAACCTAGGGGCTGTGGCTCTGTTGTTTCCTTCTCTGTGACCTTGGTGGAGATTCTTGAAGCTGATTCAGGGGGTGCTAGAAAATAAAATTTCTATATCTAGATGGATACGTCCTTTTATCTGAATAGTGAATATCTAAGCTATTTTTCTGAATGTGATGTACAGATCACATTGTTACCTAAGCTAGGTTGTGTGTTTAAAAAGTGTATGATAAATACATGAATATAAATAGGCCGGTGTCATTTTTGACCAATTCACTATTGCCATATAAACTTAAAAATAAATCACCCAGAATCACCAATACATATTTTCTTCCCCTTATTCCAATTTCTTTTCTTGAGATGGGCTGTGAGGTATAATCTTTATTTTCCCTCTTCTATGGTCCACAGTTGTTTTTTCTTCGTCCATACTGACGCTAATTTTTATTTAGCTTCCACTTAATAAAATGTGGTCAAAATAAACGTGCGCCACGACCTGCAAGATTCTACCGAAGGTGATGAGCCGAGTGGAAGTACGAACGGCAAGAGGAAGCGAGAGAAGGAGTAACCTGCTCGTCTGCCATTCTTTCCCTTACACTACTACCACCTACGTTCAGAGCAAAGCTTGACTGGTCCTTTGCCGAGTGATAGCGTTAGCGTACAGGGAAATGCTACCAGTTGCTACCTCTCAGCTTAATAATGATACAAATAAATGTTGTGTTGTGACCCCCCTAATAAATTATATAATTCGATTCACAAATCTCCAATCTATGTTCCTATAGTATTGCCCTTTAGTTTCCCTCGGATTTAGGTCTTTAACAATCAACTCAAATATCCCTTATTTTGACTTTTCTAAGGACAAAATTTCATATTTTAAACTATGTTGACATCTCTCTTTGTTATAGAAACATATAATAAAGTTTTGTATTATTCCAGTGAAGACCAAACCTCGATAATACTAATAGTTTTATCAAAATCGTGAGAGAGCTGAACACTTGAGTGAAACTGTCTGGCTCCCCTATGCAAGCCCCTTAACACTAAGATATAGAGGTGTCGTTCCATGCTCAGGGTCATTCTTGATTCATATTTTAAGGAAGAATCTGTAATGAACTTGTAAAAATTGTCATTTACAATTAATAAATCAAATTACTGCAAGATATCAGATAACGCAGCCATCTTTGACTCTCTAAGGTAGCACGCGACAATGCCTTAGCCAGGAGGAGAGGGCTGTCCCCCCACCCTCTTCAAAAATTTATATTTATTTTCATGATACATCCTTATTTACGGCTAGAAAAATATTAAAAATTAAGACATGAGAAAATATATTTGCCACTTGACACCATTTTGATGTTTAAATAGACTTTAAAAATATGTAAATTGCCCCCTTCCCTCCTGACAATCAAAGAACACCCTTTTCAAAATAGGCACTAAGGGGGCATGGGTACATTGCCCCCCCTCCTGATAGGTTGCTTAGGGGGCAGTGAGGGGCCAGTTTTAGGAAATAAATTAAAATGCTTTGATCATAATTCTCGCGACCAGTAACTTTGAAAAGGCTTGATTAGTTTCATCCTTTATTTGCGTGGCTTAATATTTCTAATGTTGTATACACAAAGAACCAATGAGTTTTTAATATGTTTTGTAGTTATGTAGGTCAAAGGAAAATACAAGCAAACCTTTAATTCAAACGAGCTTCTATGTTTTGATCACATTATTATGCTATATTTAAAATGAATAAAAAATGAGCAAAAAAATCACATTGAAATAATGATGACTGTATAGTTATAATGTTCATGAAATTTGAATATTATTCGTTACTAAATATCAATTTTCTTAAGCCTTTTTTTCAACTTTTTTATACACATAAATATTTTTATATATAAATGTACATAAATATATGTATATATTATACAGACACAAG
Organism: Timema cristinae; assembly: GCA_039000515.1. NCBI lineage: Eukaryota > Metazoa > Arthropoda > Insecta > Phasmatodea > Timematidae > Timema > Timema cristinae. The sequence continues at coordinate 34,831 of JBCFYV010000477.1, read as the reverse complement.
AAGAACCTATCAAATAGTGACTAGGCGGTAGTGATGAAGTTATGATCACATACTTTTTTAATCAACCTAGATTAGTATGGACATTAAACGAAATCCCGCTCCCCCCCCCCCCCCCCCCTGGGTCAAACATTTGGACAGATTGGAATTTTTACTTTCTCGCTATCTTACAGGTAGAGAAAGTATTGTGATCGTCAAGAAAATCTAACTCTAGATTTTGATTAATTTCGACGTTTCATGACCCCCCCGAATCCGAAAACGTTGTTTTTGAATTTCCATCTGTGTGTCTGTCTGTACCTCCAACTAGAGCCTAAACTATTTTACCGATCCGGCTAAAACTTGGTATTTAGGGTTTTCATAGGGTTGCCACATTTGGAATTGGATATCTAACCCAAAAATTAAGGGTAGTTTACTGAAGGCCAAAAAGAGAAAAAATTTATTTTCTCAAAATCGGCTCTAAAGATTTTGATTAAAATTCGTATCTAGGCGTAGATTAAGTTTATAAATAAACTGGATATTTTCATTTTCCCATGAAAATGACTTTAAGGGTACTTTATAGAAGCTGAAATTTCCGTATCTTCTCAACTATTTGAGATACTAGATAACTTATCTGGCAAAATTGTATTACTATTAAAAATAAAAAAAAAATTATATGTAATATATTTTTATAAATCCAACAGTTTCTGAGATATTGGCAAATATATTAATACAATTTTGTGAGCTTTAGTTGTAAATAGATACTACTTAAGTTTTAACGCAATAATTCTCCAATGCCATAGGGTAATTAAATATAAGTAAGTCGCTCAAAAAGTTTGTTATTTTTCCTAAACCCTCTTAGGAGAAATGTTTGTACAACAATGATATATCTCCATTTTAGACTCAATAGTCAATATTTACATTTTTTATTGGTCAAAATGTATAAATGATGAATTTAATAGCAATGCGATAGCATGAAGATGAGCAACACCTAATAAAATGTTGAAAATTTTAACCTAAAGTCAAAATTTTAATACGAAGTGTTGACCCTTGTGGACACAATATTGATCTTTTTTTATGGGTCCAAATATACAAATGAGGACATTAATTCTTTAAAAATAAAATTGTTAAATTTAAAACCGGGACTCAAAAATGTTTTACATCAATATAGTGCAATTTATGCTTAGGTTTGCAAGTGTATATTATTTCATTTCACATATATTACGAGCTTTTAGTAAATATCACCATTTATAAACAAGAGAGCGAGAAAGTCCGTGCGGTGTTCCGTACCATTTATTAAGTGTATGGAGTGGAGTGCACTTTTTGACTATAATGTTGGGGGTGATCCGAACTTTTCCTCAATAGTTTTATTAAATCTAATGCTGTATTAGAGAGATATGAAATAAATTCTAGACTAACCAGGTTGAATACACCTTAATTTAACAAGTTCTTGGTGTGTTATAATAACAAAGACTACAATAAGAATTGAAATGAATACTAAAAGTTGAATAGACGAAAATGATGTAAATGTGTAATCAGTTTAATACAAGAGATTGAGCAATATACTAAAGTAAACAATGATATGGGATAGAAAGTGGACTAAAAATACTGTGTACAAACATAGTTGGCATATTTAAATGAAATGCAGGTCAGATTAAAAGTATAAAAAGTATAAATAAATATAGTTAATAGGAAATACATATAAGTGTTGACTAATTAAAATACACTTAAAATTAGTTTAATAGAATTAGAAACTTTAAACTCATTTAATTTAAAATATCTAAATCTAAGTTCATAAAAACATTAATAACATGAAATGAATATAAATATATGTAAAAATTATCACAGTCTTGTTGTTGGGATTGACTTCCCTTACTCCTTTGTTATTGATATTCCTGTAATGATGATGTCTACAGAAGTTCTATTTTACCGACATGTTTCGGTGCTAACAATTGGACGCACAATAATCATGGAGCTGAAATTAAAATTGAAAGACTTGCTATAAAATATATAAAAACAATGTTAAGTAGGGACGTGAGAAAAAATTTTATGAAGTAAATTGGACTAAAATTGAAAAAGAAAGAAAAAGAAAAACTTACTCTGAAGGGTGGTAGGACACGATGAGATCGAACTTAGGAAGCGGACTGAAGTCAGTGGAGAGGGGCGATGATAAAAAAGAAAGTTAAAAAATCAGTACAGCAAACCTGATTAGAAAAATAGTTGAATGATGGAGTGTGGGATAATGTTTGAAAAAATAGATGTGAGAGAGTAAAATAACCGGAAAAATGGATGGGATTAAGGAAGAGAAAGTGGTCTACATCTTCTCGGCTCCGGCTCGAACGGGCCATTTAGCTACGATGGAGGGTAGAGCAGGAGGACGGGTTGGATACTTTAATATGCTTAGGTAGACGTTTTAATGTATTAACTAAGATTTGGTTGGATGATTGGAGTTGTTCATTAAGAATGGGTTTTTTCTGAAGAGTAGCTGCATGAATGAAAAAATTCTCAGCGGTGTTTAACATGGGTCCTTTGTGAGCGAAATAAAGGGATTTGAGACATTGTTCAATGGGTCTTGGTTGGTGGTTAGAATATTTAAGATGTTTGGCAAACTTTGATTTGTTTCTATCGTATTTGAAATCAGAAATGTGTTCTTTGTAACGTGTTTTGAAGTTTCTACCACTTTACCAATGTAAATGCTGTTGCATTCGCAAGTGAGTTGATAGATTCCGTTCTTCTTATAGATGTCACTTCTGTTAAGATTACTATTGTTGAGGTTTTTCTTGATATTATTATTGGTTGTAAAAGCAATATTAGGATTGTATTTTTTGATGATATTGGTGATGCGATGTGTTTCCGGACCGATGTAATTGAATTTGAGCCATTTCTTCTTTTCAGTGGGGTTTACATTATTATTGGTGAGGGTAGTGAAGAAGTTATCAGAATGGAGTTTCATTTTTTGTTCTGTAAAATCTTGTAGATAATGGAATGGGAATATCCATTGTTGGTAGCAATTTGTTTGATGTCGAGTTCAATTTTGTAATTAGTTTTATTAAGAGGGATGTGAAGTAAGCGATGAATTAAACTGTTGAATGCAGCAAGTTTATGAGAGATGGGGTGGATTGAATTGTGAGATATTATTGCATCCGTGTGAGTAGGTTTTCTGAAGATTTTGTATATAAGTTTGTTATGACAGCTTTTTGTGATATGGAGATCTAAATAATTAATACTGCTATTTTTTAGAATGTTTTCTAAAATGTTAAAGTTCTTGGTGTAATTTTTTGGGCTTGGAGCGAGATGCAAGCTATGTAAGTTTATTTATGTTAAAAAAATGTAAATCTCGTACACAATTTAATACCGCCCCTAAATTAACGTAAAAATACTCTAGATAGATTTTCTAGATGTGTGTTATTTTTTATTAAATTTTCTTCACCTACAAACGCTACCTTCACCTTCTCCCGTAATTTTGTCCTGGCTACCGCATTGGATTTGGGGTAAACTTGTGTGTCTACTAACCTTATGGCATTTCACTTGGTCCAACCAACAATATACGAATGACACACTGAAAATAATTTAACTATTATTAGTGAACAAGCAAGTCTCACCAACTGACAAACAACACAGCAATACCACAACTGAACTAAGCTTAAAGCAGACGTCCGTGAAGTCCCACCTCCCCCCACTTTTAAAATTCAATTTTTTTATGATTGCAATCGTTTGTTCTTCATTGGTCCCGGGTTTTTCCGCAAAAATTTTTGTTTGTTCCGTTTTGATAGCCCCACAAATGATATGTTTACATTGGGGGGTCATCTTCACGGTAGCCCCCCTCCTCCCCCCTCCTCCCCCACCTGTAAAAATTCATGTTTTTATGATCGCAATCGTTTGTTCTTCGTTTGTTCCAGATTGTTCCGCAAAAAGTTTTGTTTGTTCCGCATTCGTTCTTGCACAAATGGGGCGTGAACTGGTGGCGCTTTGTTTACTCGTGAGGGTCTAACTTCACGGTAGCCCCCTACTTATAAAAATCGCAAGTTTTTATGATCGCACTAGTTTGTTATTCGTTTGTTCCTGATGGTTTCCATAAAAAAAATACGCACATTTGGTTTTGGTAGGACAACACATGACTTGTTTACATTAGGAGTGTGGTTTGGCATCCTTATGCCAATTCCATTCCTTCTCCCAAACATCCCTCACACACACACACACACAACACACACACACACACACACACACACACACACACACACACACACACACACACACACACAACACACACAAACACACACAAATCGCAATAATAATTTGTTCTTGGCTTATTTTGTATTTTGATTAATGTTTTCCCTTTATTCCTTTTTCAAAGCCTCACATATTTTTGTTAGTAGGAGCTCACCTTTATTATTTCAAAACTTGAACACTTTTTGTTTAAAGTTTGTTTTTAGTTTTGTTCGAATATTCCTAAACATGTTTATCTTTACTTTGTTTTAAATTGATTTTAGAAAAATGTGTTTATTTCCTGTTAATAGCTTTAAAATTAATATTATTTATCATCATGCCTATAGCTCCCTTTTCCCACCTTATCTAGTTAAATAACAAAATTTGAATTAGTATTCTTAAAATTTTCTTTAGTTTGTTCCAGATTATTGTCCATTATATTTTAGTTTGTTAGTTCTTAGATCTCTTACAAACTCTAAATAAACCAGTGTTACTAGTGATGATGAATGTCCTTTAGTGTGAGTGACTTGTGCAGTCTTACAGGGCCTCAGGAAAAGAAAGTGCCACCCTCTGTGTCTAGACTATAGGTCTATAGTATAGACAATCCTATATGTGATTCCCTCACTATGCACAATACAGCAATAAAGATGCCAAGAAAGTCAGAAATACCAAAACCAAAGAGACTCTGGTCTACAACCTTGCATGTCACACAACTTCTAGTAAAAAAAAAGTATTTTTATAAAACTCGCTTCACATTTTTAAGCTTTAAAATATTGGCTTCGTCTACTTGGGTAGTTGTCAAATCACCGACAATTAGACCTGAATGGGATCTCCCCTTGCCCCCCGCCCCCCTTCCCTTACTCATAGAGTGAGTTCGGAATTAGGATCTCCTGAAGCCTTGACATCGCACCTTTTTTTTTGCTACTATTACAGTTATGATGTAGTAAGTAATAGCGTTAGTCACAAAGAAGCGGTCGGCAGGAAATGTCATCTATTCCATTTCTAGTGCTTACCAAGAAGGAAACTTCTTGTCAATGAAAGTGATTTATTAAAATCAATCAATGTTTATAAATGGGGTCCAGACATAGACGATCAAAAAAATAGAGTAAAGTAAGTAAAATCCCTAAACCTCTAAAAAATGACTAAAATTTGCAAAAAAAAAAAAAAAAAAATCTAATAATTTAAATAAAATATTGAAATGAATGCATACGACTAAATCAAACACATGCTTTACAAATTGAAATAAAAAAATAGCTATGCAATGAAAGTCCTTTACCAATAATTAAACTCGTGTATTCTGGAACTATAGAGGGTCACAAGTTCATGTCCCATTTGTGCAAGACCGAATGCGTAGCTAACGAAACTTTTTTCGGAACAATCTGGAACAAACGAAGGACAAATGAAATGATTTCGATCATAAAAACTTGAATTTTTACATGTAGGGGGGGGCTACCATAAAGCCCCCCCTCCCCAATGTAAACATATCATTTATGGGCCTATTAAAATGGAACAAATGAAAAATTTTGCGGAACAATCCGGAACAAACGATTACAATATAAAGATTTGAATTTTTAAAAGTGTGTGTGGGAGGGGGGGGGGGGGGACTTCACGGACGTTTAGAGCAGCCTTGTCCACAAGACTGGCACACCCATTATACCCTTCCGCAACCCTTACGCAGTGCCTGAAGTAAAAAATGCAGTTTAGAAAATAGATTTCACTTCCTCTTTAAATGCAACCTTAACTTCACCACCAACAAGTTTCAAGGGGTACCCTACCATAAAAACCTCTGCTGTCGGGCTAATTTAGTAACATAAACATTGAGTTTTGGGAAAGTACTGATGTAATAAAACAAAATATGCTTTTACTGCTCTATAAGAGCATTTTTTGGGTGGTTTCCCCCCCCCCCCCTACACCACCCCCACCAAGTGGAGGACTGGGGCAAACTTCCCCATTCCCCCTTACCCTCTTTGGGCATGCCCGATAAAACAACATTCATATAATGACAGTATGACAATGACTAAAGGTCTTGCGTCATCTCTTCACAACTCTAAACATTCCAACAGGCAGCTATACTGGGACTCGTTGTTCCTACACTGTTTCATCACACATGCCAGAGCAATAAAAAAATAAGTAGTGAGCACCGCGCTCACCCCTCGACCAACGGAGGGCTAAATGTCTTATTTGCATCATTGCAAAAAAATTTCGTCAAGAGGTGAGGGCTGAGCCAAGGGCATGAAATTGAGGAACTCGAGGGCCGGTGGGTCGGTCCGAGCCTGAGGATGTGTTGACTATGTTCATTGCTGAACACTGTTCCCTTTTAACTATTGATCATATATGTGACGAGTGTAAAGTTCTGTTTGCAGACTCACAGGTCTCTCGAGACTTGAAGCCGCATCGTACAAAGTGTACAAAAATTATATATAAAAAAAATTGAACCCGCAGTTTTTGCAAGAAATACGGGATGATATTAGTTACGAATAGTTTAGTGTAATTGTAGATGAGAGTACTAACATAGCTATAACCAAACATCTTGGTGTTGTTTTGCAGTACTTTATTTAGAGAGAAAATACCGTTGTATCAACATTTCTAGGCCTCCTTGAACTAGACAGTACAAATGCTAGAGGAATAGTGACAGCACTTGTTACTTTGATAAAAGATCATAAATTAGAAGTAAGAAACTTGGTTGGAATTGGTACCGACAATGCATCGGTAATGGTTGTAGTAAACAATGGAGTTCAAAATTTTTTGACAGAATATGGTCTCCAAAATCTTGTTCTCATTCGTTGTGTATGTTACTCCCTGAAGTTAAGTGTGCCTCATGCTTCAGAAGAAACTTCCTCAATAAATATAGAATTCCTGATAAGAGAAACACATTACTGGCTTAATATCTCCGGACAGACAAAAACAATATCGTCAAGAATATGAAACAATTAACAATGGTTAAGTCTCTCAAATTTGTGAAAATGTGTGCTACATAATGGCAACCCATAGGAATTGCTGTTTCACGAGTTTTGGAACAATGGGAGGAGCTTAAGTTACTCTTCTCGCCTTCGAGAACAAAACATAATTCAATGTACTGTGATGACAGAAATAGATGATACTTTAGCTACCTGAAATCTGTTTTGGAAGACGTTAAAAGTGTTTGAGGGGGATAAAAACGATCCTACAAGAATGCTTGAAACTTTAATAAATCTGTCAAAGTCATTTTGTTGTAAAGTAGTGATTCCAACTGCGAGAATTGATAGTTTTAATATGGACATTGAACGTCTTCTAGATCCCTCTCCTTATTTTGGGTATAGCATTGGAAGAGCACTGCGATAGTCTTCACTTTCTGTGAAAGATCAGCTGAGTTTGAATACTAGGAGCATAACTTTCACTGTGAAACTCTGCGAAGAATTGCAACAACGTCTACCTTCTACTGCTAAAATCTTGGAGAAAATGTCTAGCTTGAATATACGTGAAGCACTGAAAGTAAACAAATATTTGCGCATTGTTGAACTTGCAGAAGTATTTTGCCTGAAAGCCAAACGCAGATTGACAGAATGGTACGGCAGTGGCGTAACTTAAGTGATGTGCCGTGGGAAAATACAGAGGACACAGTGGTGTTTTGGGCAGAGGCTAGTAAATACCGTGACGCAGCCAACTTAAATCCCTTTGAAGATTTATGTAGGTTAGTGCGTGCAGTGTTTTCGTTGCCATATTACAACGCTGAAGTCAAACGCATGTGTAGTGCAATAAACATACTCAAATATAAATTACGGGACAGGCTTTCTCTTGTAAGAGTTACCTCACCCTCCTAGCTCCAAACCATTTAAAAAGGTTCGAATCCCTGTTCCTACACAATATTTATAAACCTGCCCAGCTAGCGCCAGTGAAGAAACATCCTGGTTTACTCTCGGGCTTATGGATACCTGAACTTGCCACGGATGAAGGAAGGGGTTGTTTGTCAATTCTGAGGCATCTACCTCGACAGTAACATTTAAAAAACTATCAATGACGATACACACTCAAACTGTTAAATAGACCAAGAAATGTATATTGCCATCTTTAGTAGAGGTGGTTATAGCTTAGAGTACACAAATATACGCTCTTAAGAACTAACATAGTAATTTAATAGTGAACGTTTAAATAACACCCAAAAACAATAATAATAATAATATAAATAAATACTTTAAAATGCCCTTTTGATTGGTGTTACAGTATTTTCTTTGTATAGGCTCATAGTCCGTAGATTAGCAGTGTCTGTTATTCAAACGTCTCTAGCCATCAATGTAAGAGAAAGTTTGTTTCCAGGCACAATGCCTGCGTTCCTGGTGTGACAGGTGGAGAGCTCCCTCAAAAACCAGTGTGTGCTGTGGCCTGGTCAAAGAAAAAAAAATTGGGTGTAGATTACCTTCTCTCCCATTAGTTCTGTGAACTGAAAGGGGGTTGGCCATCAATTATTGTTAGTCCCCCACGTGGTACTTTTCCTTATCCCTGGGTGTTTTCTAGGGACTAAGAAAATGAGGTTTCCCTCGTCCTCACTGGAGCGCTAAAACTGGTGAACTTGTGTATTGATAGCTGCGCAAGTTTACAGCTTTAGATACATTATCTCTCACTTTAGTTCACACTTTCCAGAAGTCCGCCTTTCTGCTGCCCAGTTCCAAAACAGTCCCCTTACAACAACAAAAAAAACAAACAAAAAAAACCTTTCTGGTTTAGCTCACTTCCCAACACTATTCATTAAAAAAATCCCGAACACCCTTTCATTCTTATACTTAAATATTTAACAAAATAAAGAGTGTACATTTTAATAGATCAGGCATTTAAGACAAACCAAATCCTAACCTAGATAATACATTATCACAATTACCTTTAAACACATACTGATAATAAAAACAAATTACATCAACAAATAAAAAAAAAAACAGAAAAATACCGCAACACTTTGACAAGCCTGAAATCTTATGGACTTAAATGACAGTGTGCGGGTTAGAAAGGGGTAAGCCAAAACCCACCAAAGAAGCCAGCTCATGTCATCTATGAACTAAGTATTATACAACACGGTGGCTGTGTTCTAGGCGTCGACATCCATATTGCACCACGCAACAAATTTGAGGGAATGAAATATGCTTCAGACACAGACTAATAATATGCGAGTACATTGTTTGATACATATCTTACATCACATCAGATTATTGTATGCATTTTTGGTTTGGCGACAATTCTGACGACTTTTAATTTTTCGTTTAGCGACAATCTAGCGACTTTCGGTACTAATCTAGCTACAACACTAATATGGTCGTTGGCAACACTGGCTATGCCGTGGCTTAGAGGTAGGTTGGGCTCTAGTATACGAACAACCGAGGCGTCAAAAACTAACTGGGTGGCATTGGGATAGAACGCTTTGTACAGGAACATTCAACATTGTTTGAAAGTTATAAAAAATCTGGATGACCCCTTATTGAGTTTAGTTACATTATAAAATAAATAGCACTAACTGATTTACCCAATACATGGACAGGCAGGATAACTCGTCCGAGGTGTTATATGGGTGACCTGGGGCGTTACATTACCCACACACTCAGCGTTACACTTAACGGGGTAGGCAAGAAACTATACATATAGATCACAAAACAACAGCTCCGTACTTAATCCATCCTCCCTAACTTTCTCCACACTTCCCTATCCTTGTATACTGCCTTCTCTTCAACAACATCCATACAGTCGTATATGCTCTTTTATTATTAAAAATATTAATGTTTCTCTTTTTCACACATTTGTTTACAATAGTTAACAATATCTTATATGGTCTATTTCTTCATTTTGATAAACACATTCTTCCATCATATATTTGCTTCGTCACTCCATCCATATTCTTCCTCTTAATATGCCCAAACCAAGTTAACACGCTTCTTTCACATTGACCTATTGTATTACCTTTCAAAAACCGCACTCCTTCAGCACCCATTCATCGCTAACTCTGTCCATACAAGTTTTCCACGTACATTTATTAGATATCTCATTCAACCACATTAACCTTGCTCCTTGTTTCTCCTGACAAACCCACACTTCACACCAATAGTACAACATTGGCTTTAACACACTGTTTGTCAATTTCACCATATTTTCTTCCATTTTAAAAGAACATTCTGGCCAGATACACAATTATTCACTTGTTCTAATAGTTTTCCATTTATACTAGCTGACAATCATTTCCTTTGCTGTCCTTGTAAAAAATTATCACCTTAAGTGTGGATATATTATAAAAATTTATCACCTTATGTTTGGATACATTCAAACGAATATCCATTCTACCTGTTGACACATTCAAACGATTTAATCCATTCTACAACTAACTTTCACTTTAAGCCATTATTACTATATCATCTGAATATAGCAGCACTCTCACATTCACACTTTCCATTTGCACACCAACTGCATCCTCACAAGCATCCCTAGTACACTTATCCTAACATTAAATAAACATGTACACATAACACAATCTTGTCAAACCATTTTCTCAAGTTTTAATCATCCTAACGCACGCTTTACTTCTATCATATATCATGCACCAGCATAATTGCATAAAATTCCATAACATTATCCTACTCACCCGATCGCACACTTTCACCAGATCAACAAATGCACAATAAACTTTCTTTTTACCGCCATACATTTCTTTATCACATGTTGCAATGAAAATATCTTGTTTATATAACCTCTACCTGGCATGAAACCACATTAAATACCCCGAATATTGACTTCAGTTTTTTCACGTACCCTCTTATTTAAGACTCTCCCAAAGCCTTTATATGGAATACTTAAACTAATAGCCCTCTAATTTGCTTACGCGACATTTGTGTGGCCGCCCCAAAACAAGGCCAGCTTAACATTGACGACTGATCAATCTTAGTCGGTCCCCCCCTTTCCCCGGCAAAGGCAGGGGGCGTGCCAGAAAGAGGTGGTTCGCACTTCCAACCCCCCCTCCCACAGAATACAGTCAAATTCTTACTTCTGTGATTCTAATTATTCTGTGGTTTTATTCCAAACTTATCCTCTCTCCCCCACTCCAGCTCCAAAGACCTATCTGATTAGCTTTATCCTCTTGCTTGAATTCCCCACCCACATTCTACAGTAGACTAATCCCCATTGCCTCCCAGGCACCAGTAAATGAATACCACAACTACCTACAGGCACCAAGGCAGCAAAGAGAGCAAACAAACACCAAAACTCTGCACCTCCACCCACGCCACCTTCCAAGACCTCTGGAACCCACGGAACAAGATCGAACCTGCCTCAACTCACCACCCCGTCCGCATCCCCCCCCCCCCCCCGAACATACCTGGAAGTAGATTACACAAAACTTCTCAAGACTGAACCACGAAGATCCCACAAAAGATCCATAAACTACTCCAAGCTACAAGCCAAACTCCTGGCCCTCGGGCACAGATGAGGAAATAATGTCTGTGCCCTGGACCCCTAACTTTGAAACTTGTGAAAATACTCGCTTGCGAGCTAAATCGCAACTCATGAACTCGTAAATCGCAGGCTGTATTGAAACAGAGCTAATTTTGGATGGTTTCTTCTGTCGTGTGAGTCGGTTTAGTGTTGTTTCGCTTGCTACTGAGTTTTCAATCCGACAACACTGTAAAACCATGACGTACTAAAGGATTGAGGCGATGAGATGCCACAACATGCCATTATACGAGATACGTAACTGAAAGTAAATACTTTTATTTTATTGAGTGGATCATATACAACGATTTGTTTAGTTTCACTGGGAAACCATCTTCCAGTTGTATACATCTAAGCTGGAGTAGGGGGAAGAGGGGATTGGCGAAGAGTTGCGGTGAGCAGCGCGGATCTGGAGTAGGAGAAGGGGAATAGGGTCTCGACGAAGAGTCGCGGTGAGCGTGTGGAGCTGGAGTTTCTTTTTATTATTTATTCTGCCCCAGTATCTATTACATAAAAAGGGGCGTTCTTTTACATCATCTTTACCTTGTCCCTTAATTTACTAATCCTCTTTTTTTTAACACTTAATATACATAGATATTAGCACCTAACCTAATGTCCTAAATTATCATACTTGTCCTCCTTCTAATTGGTCCGCCCCGGTATTTTACGCCCCCGGTACCCCCCGCCGCCACCCAGCCCCACGGCCGCCTGGGACCACGTTTTCAGAGCCGCGGCCCTGGGCGGCGACGATGAGCATCCCCCTATCCGCCACCTGGGGGGACGCCCTATCGGAGTTCTCACTCCACCTACCTTCTACCTGAAACCACTACCTCGGACTTAATCTAACTTAAATATATGATTACTAGCTAATACATATTAAAACACTACTCTTAAAACTAATTAATCCTAACAACGTCTCCACTCCGGGCTGTAGTACTCTCCCAACTCCCCCAGTCCTTCCTCTCCGACCAATGGGGATGAGCCCTGAATTCGGCCGTTCATCCACGCCAGCTTCGAGTAGGGGGAGTCCTTCCACCAACTCACACCCTTCATCCCACTTGCCCAACCGGAATTGCAACCCTCACCGGAAGGGTTAATATTGGCTCGGCGAAGAATCGAGGTGAGTAGTGTCGATCTGAAGTAGGGTAAGGGGGGGAATAGGGTCTCGGCGGAGAGTCGTGGTCAGAGGTTGGAGCTGGAGTTGGAGGAAGGGGCATAGGAAGTTTGAACGTCGGTCCAAAAGATACTAAACACACTGGCATGGTAGACACCCGTTTAGTGCCAGAAGGAAATGTTGCCAGCGAGGAGCTGAGGCGACTCTTCTCGTCGCTCTCTTTTATTCGATCCCGTCGGGCCACTTTGGGGAGTCCTGGCCCTAACCGTGTGAACCCCTAGCAGGCATCAAGGCTAGGAAGAGGGTTTTGGCACAAGGTGACTGGCAACTAAGAAGGGGTGGTGTTGGCGGAGAGGTCCGGACCTTGCCGACTGTCTACGAGGATGTCTGCCTTACGAAAGGGGAAAGGGGGTGTATTGCGTAGTGAAATAGGGATGTTTGATTCAAGGACATTGAATCGATTCTCTGGATCAATTTATATCAAGAGGCGTAGTATAGATTCAGGCAAAAGATTGAGTGCATTGAATCGATCTTCCAAAGATCGATCTAATGATTCATGTAAATAAAGTTTGCCTTATCTGACTACACGAACCAAAGGTGGTGCTACTAGAAATTTACACCTAGGGGAGGGGTGGGTGGTGAGGTGAAGAGAGAAACGAGCTTTAGGGTGAGAGTGGGCTGTTATACAGAGAGTGAACAGAAGAAGGGAAACGCCCTCTTGTCGCATATTATCCTTTTTGGTCCAAATACAATTGGATTGGCTTATTGACTCGGTTTCAAAGGCTGATACATATCTTATTATTTTGGATCCTTGATACATTGTTATGGTTTTGAGTATTTACACATATAATTTCTTATCATATTAACCTTTTGTTTGTTTTGATTCTAATGAGTTTGTTCACCCGTAATTGGCTGTTTACATACAAATTGATAACGGCGAGTCATCAGGGCTGACTGATAAAAATTGTTTATCTAGATGAGTACAAAATCTTCTCACAATTGGCTTAAAATAAAACACAAGAATACAAAACACGTGACTACTGTCTAGAGAGAGAAAATATATTTATTTATATACACCTTGGTATTTACACTCGTGGCACATTTTAATATGGCTAACGTCGTACCTCCCTACACTTGATTCTGGATTCTTTATAGCTCCTGGCTCTGCCGAATGGATACTGGGCGGGGCCGTAGAACTCGATGGGATGGTTAATATTGTTTTTCTGGTCAATAGCCTCTGGCACCACTGGTTTGAGAAGCTTAATTTCTGAGAGTGTTTCAATGGTCCACGTCGGATTTGGTGCGGGCCGTAGCTGTCTTCGGTGTACCTTTTTTCTGCGGCCATCCGGGTGGATTCCCCGGTACACCACACCACACCACACTACACCTGTCCTTTTCTCCACTTTATAGGGTCCTTCCCATTTGGGGCGAAACCAGCGTGGAACCCCTCGGCTGCATTGGAAAGGTGGTGGGTCCTTACAAGGACCTGATCATGACGTTTGAACTGTGTCAGCTTCTTCAAAGTTTCTTGTGTAGGCCTATAGCGTTGTTGGTACTGCGTCTGACGTCACCACGCTTTTTCATGTCTCTGTTTGACTTTGCTGATGGGATCCTCCACGTTTGTTTTTTCCAGGGCATCTTGCCCTTGGTGGTCTGGGAACCTCCATTCTCCAGGTCAGCGCAATGTATGCCCAAACCAAAGATGACTTGGGATTATGCCTGTGGCTTCGTTTCTACTACAGCGCAGGTCGAACAATATCAGAGGCAGGAGTAGTTCCCATTTACGATGGTTCTCGGAGATGTGTAGTCTGATCCCTTTATTTATTTCTTGATTTCTCCTCTCCATTGGGTTGGCCTGGGAACGATATACTGGCGTTGTCCAGGGGTCCACATCCCATCTTTGACATGCGTTGGTCCAGGTACTACTGTGGAACTGCTCCCCATTATCTGATATTATTACTTTAGGACAACCCCATCTTGGGAATACCCATTGTTTGAGCGTTTGAACTAGTACGGGGACTTTAGAAGACATTAAGAGAACTTTATTGAAACACATACATTTGAAACACATACATATTAATGCAATTACATTAATCCTAACTCTATGCTCCAATACCTATATTTTAACTTGGAGCTTATTATTCTCTATCAGCTTAACTCTTGCCTACAATTATATGTCCTTTTTGCTTAATATAAGATAATTATTAATTATAACACTTATTCTAATGTCCTTATTGTTCCTATCTGCTAATAGTTGGTCCGCCCCGGGTACTTAAATCACCCGGTACCCCTCCCCGCCTCCAGACTCCACGCCCCCAGGGACGTGGTTCCCGGTGGCGGCGACGAGCATCCCCCTATCCGCCACCTGGGGAGGCGCCCTACCGGAGTTCTCGCTCCGCCTACTCACTAACGAAACCACTTATTATGGACTTAATACTAACTTAACCTAGCTTAACAGTAGCTCACATTTAATATTTAAAACACAATTGTTTACAATTCACTTAATCTAATCTTCCACCTTCCGGCCAGGCTGCCTGCTCCGTTTGGGTTCCCGATCGCTCCGACCCAGCTCCAGTCATCTTTTGCCTAGTCGCCCGAGCTCCAGGTTATACCCCCCACATGTTTCTCCCCTCTACTATCCATCCCAGCCGGGATTTCGGCACCCACTGGTACATCAGCAATTCTCACTGCTGGAATCCAGCGGGTGCCTCCATCGGCTGGACTCCGGATCTCCAGGAGTCACACCCAGTCCATCCTACCAACCAGCCCGCAGCCTGCCCGCCTGTTCCCTACCATAAGCACCAGTTCCGGTCAAAAGTCTCGTCTTCGTCTGTCCCAACTCCGCTACTGATTATGGAATCTCCGTCTCTAATAGTCGCGTTTAGGTCTTCTTCCGTTTGCCCCATTAGTCGCCCTCTCGCTCTTATGTCCGCTAAGTACCTCTCCCTTTCCCTCTTGGACGCATCATCAGCTATCCTGTCCAGCAGCCCACACCTGTCCACGTCGCGAACTATATGATAGATCGTGCCTGCTTGCAGTGGTACCTGCATTACCTCTCTATAATTAATCGTTAACTCGCACTCTAGTACGACGTGTTCTGGTGTGGACTCCCTTCCACACTCACATTTGTCACCGTCTACCTGTCCCAGTCGATGAAGAGTTGCTCTGTATGGCCCGTGCCCCGTCAGAAAATGCACCATTCCTGCGGAAGGCTCTAAGTGCGTCATCTCCAGACGCTCTCTCACCGACGGGAGGATCCGATAGGTTCTCCTCCCCTTCTCATTCCTGTCCCACTCCTCCTGCCATTCATCCAGAAGAGCCTCCCGGATCCCCCTCTTCGATGTCACACCCTCCCTGGTCTGTGTCACCTTATTCAGATTCCCCCTCCTCAGCCAGTACAGAGCCGCTCTCCTCCTTATATCCAGGTCCAGAGGCCAGATACCCAGCGCTATACACAATGATTCAGTCGCCGCTGTTTTGTACGCCCCAGAGAGCCTGAGGAGTATGCTTCTTTGCAAACTTCTCACCCTCCGCCTCTGCATTACCTGTTTTAAGCGATGCGCCCAGACTCCGGCCCCATAGCCCACGACGGAGACTAGCAGCGCCTGATGGTAGAGCCTTATGCAACTCATTGGCAGCCCAAAACTCCCCATGCCGATGTTAATGATCTTGTTCATAACTCTTAATGCTCGGCCGCATGCGTTCTCCACGTGCGCTATGAAATTTCCCCTCTCATCTAGCACAACGCCTAGGTATCTGGTGTTCTCACTTCGTCTTATAGTCTGTCCATCCAGTCTCACTATAGGGTTTCTCTTCAGCCCTCCCGGGAACAGCACATACGCCGTCTTCGCCGGCGCTAGACTTAACTTGACTCTCTTACACCAAGAGTTGAGCCCCGCAAGCACGGCTTCGCTCTTGGTCTCCAATTCCATCCTTGACATTGCTTCTACTACAATAAACAAGTCGTCAGCGAAGGCGACCACCCCCGCCGTTCCCGGGAGAGCCTCCACTTTTGTCAGTCCAGGTTCCAGTCCTATGTCCCAGAAGATCGGCCCACAGACCGACCCCTGGGGACATCCCTTCGTTAATCGTTTACTTATCTCTGTCCCCGGACATCTCAAGGTTGCATATCTGTCCCTGCAATAGTCCAGGAAGACTCTATAGAGGTCCCCCGGACATCGTATCCTTCTTAGGCTCTCAAAAAGGGCGGGCCACCACAGATTGTCAAATGCCCCCGAGATGTCCACGAATAGTCCCATCACGTGTTTCCCTGTGCACCCCTCAATCAGATTTACAGCCTCACAGATAGCATCCTCCGTGGACCTACCCTTCCCAAAGCCGTACTGTTTCCCATGCATACCTACTATTCTTCTATGTAATGTCAACCTTTCACACATTATCTTTTCCTGAAGCTTGCCGCAGACGTTTAACAAGCATATGGGCCTGTACGACTTCGGGAGTTGTGGATCCTTCTCATCACCCTTACTAAGAATGACTACCTCACTCTGCTTCCACACATTCGGGACCCTGCCTTGAGTGGTGCACTCATTCAATAGCTCCGCTAAGAAGGGTGCTACCTGTTCACTGATGGCCTGAAGGACCTCGACACTGATTCCATCAGGTCCCGGTGCCTTCTTCCTTTTCATTCTGGCTACAAATCTGATTACTTCCTTCTGCGTCACTGGGTCGGTCCTGTCCTCATTTGGGTATAGTTCCGTCATTTGTCTTCTCATCTCCCCCTGATTCTCACTGTCCACCCCATCGTCATCCGGGAGCAGCGAGCTCACCAACAACCTTGCTGACTCCTCCCACCCCTACGTCATCCCTCCACCCGGTTTCCTGAGTGTTGAGATGACCGTAGGGGGCCTCACTTTGCTCGTCGCCATTTGGAAAGGTATTCCCCATGCATTCGCTCTCAATTGCTCCTGCACATACCTTTCCCATCCCTCACTTTTCGCTAGAGCAAGGGCGGCTGAGTAGTCTCTTTTCTTGTCTCTGTATTCTTCCAACAGGAATCCCTTTGCCGC
Organism: Timema cristinae; assembly: GCA_039000515.1. Lineage (NCBI taxonomy): Eukaryota > Metazoa > Arthropoda > Insecta > Phasmatodea > Timematidae > Timema > Timema cristinae. The sequence continues at coordinate 17,074 of JBCFYV010000477.1, read as the reverse complement.
TGGATCCATCTCCGCTTGATATCTTCTACGTGCAGCTCTCGCCCTTGCCCTATGTCTTCTAAGTCCATCGTTCCAAAAATTGTTGCCCTGCGTGATGATCCTCCCCCCTTTCCTCACCGGGATGGCGGCTCTCATTGCTCGTTGTACAGCCCTGGTTAGTTCTTTTGCCTTTGCATTCACCTTCTCCCCTCTCTCAATCCTCTCCGGTAAGACCAACTCCAACCAACTTTAGAAGAGGCGAAAAGCGAGAAAATAGTTCCGTGAACACAAAAATGAAATGTTTGCCCCGGCTCACGTGGGTATGGCCACATGAGGGGGAGTGCGATAGTTTCCCACGGTTCACGTGGTTGCCGGGGTCCAGAGGCTCTTTTCCCTGGGGTGGTGCGGTCTTCCGGCAGGCCCAAAGTAAGCAGGTTTTAGGGTTCTATGTCACGTCTCGTCACAGACCAGCCCAGGTTTAACTTTGTGAGATGGCTTGGTGTGTTTCGTCCTCCCCAGGGTTGCCTGCCAGTGCGAGGGCGTGGTACTGATACATTACTCAAAGTTGAAGATCACGGGGTACTAGCAGTCGCCAATGGCTGCTGATAGTGGTTCAGCGCAAAACTTGTCCGTTCTTAAGGTGACGAGTGTTTACCAACTGGACGTCCCTTGGGTTGATAGGAGGGTGTCCGGTGAGTGTCTCCCATCGTGCCCTTATATTCTGGCATTCTTCGTCCCTTTGTTGAGCTTCCTAACGACACTTGTTGGACCTAGAGGGTCTGAAGGGCTAAGGTTTCTTTGGGCTCAGGCTGGTTCTTCGAAGGTAGGATCATCCGTTCCCATTCACAGTTTTTGGGGCCCTTGAGTTAGGGTCCTGGTTGGTGAGATATAGCATCGGAAAGCTGGTTCGTTTTCCCTGGGCAGTGTTCTACTGTGAAGTTGAACTCCTGTAGTAGTAGAGCTCATCTTGCAAGTTTGGTCCTTTAGTCCCACATGGAGTGGAGCCAGGTCAGAGCTCGGTTGTTAGTCCGTAGAATCAAGGGCTGGTCCTCTAGGTAGTGTTGATATCATTTATAAGCCCACACCATGGCGAGGTACTCTTGCTCATTGCTGTGGTAGCGCTGTTCATCTGGGGCAAGTTTCACGCTTGCGTAGCTAATTATATATGGTCCCCCAACCAGGTTATCCTGGTGAAGGACTGCTCCAAGCCCGATACCACTGGTATCGGTTTGCAGTATGAATGGTTGGTCGAATCTGGGCCTCCACAAGGGTTGAATCTGGCTAAGCTAGGTCTTGAGATTTTGGAAGGTTTCCTCTGTTTCTCTTGTCTATTTTCAGCGAGTGTTGGTCTTCAGTAGTTTGGTCAGGGGAGCAGTGAGTACAGCCATCTTAGGTAGGAACTCCCATATCCAATTGCAGAGTACAAGTAATTGCTGTAACTGTCAACGATTCTTAGGTGTGGCCGCGTGAGTAATGGCGGTGATTGTTTGGGACTATGGAGCGTTCCCTTCAGAGGTTACGAGGTGTCCAAGATATTCCAGGGTGGTTTTACCAAAGTCGTACTTGTGTAGGGCACAGGTAAGTTGGTGTAGGTCAAACTGCTCCAGGACCTTAGCTAAGTAGTCAAATGTTTTTTTCCACGATCTTGAGTAAATGATCACATCATCTATATATGCGAAGCAAAAGCTCTTCATGTAACCCTGAAGGACCTCCTGGCTCTTGAGCCTTTGGAAGGTACTCGGGTCATTCTTGAGCCCCAAACGGCATGGCAGTAAACTGCAGGATGTGGTGAAAGCCAAAAGTGGTTTGGAGTCTGGATGCAACGGGACTTGCCAGTACCCGGAGTTCATGTCCAAAGTGGGGAATATCTTGGCGTCCCCAATATATCATAGGGTGTCATGAAAATTAACCGAGGGTGATGGTGTGTCAACCATGGCTTCGTTAATTCTCCTGTAATCGATACAGAAGCGTGGAATATTATCCTTATTCTCGACGATGACGATTGTTGAGTTGTATTCGGACTGGCTGGGTTCCACGATGTCTTGTGCTTTCATTTATCGTACTTGATTCTTAATTATGGCACACCGGGTGGTGGAATGGTGGTATGGCTTACTGAATAGCCGTTCACTGGTTTTCAGGATAATGCTGTGAGTGGCACTTCGGGTTCTACGGAGGGGTCCATGGGCTGCGAATACCATCTGGGGGGTCTTCAGAACGCCCATCAGTTTGTTGGAGTGGGAAGAGGGGACGTCGTTGTGGACATCTGCAAGGGTGAGGGGTGGCGTCTCGTCGCTGGGACATGATGTCCAGCTCGCTGTGCGTCACTCGTGGACTCCGAAATGTATCTTCTGAAATGTGTAGTCCAGGATGCATTTTTGTTCAACTACCCATGGCTGCCCGAGGTAAATCAGTGGCTCCCTGAGGTCACTGGTGACCAGACAAGTGATGTTCGTGGGTAAAGCTAGTACCGTGAGAGGGAGGTGTACTTAACCCTCGATGGAAAGGGTGCTGCCTTCCTTGGCTAAGTGTACTGGAGTCAGGAAGGGGGATATAGGTGTATGATCCTTGGTTGGGAGGTAGTTGGCCAGCAGAAAGTTAGTTGAGGAAGCCGTGTTGACGAGGGCTAGTAGGGGTCTATATGTGGTTCCTACTAGGATTCTAGGCAGAGGGGTGGGGGAGTTGTGGTTAATCACCAATATGACTGTCGGTGATAATGGTTCTGACCCTTTAGAGGTAGGGCGCGGCTCCCCTCCCCTCCTGTTGATCGTTTCCCTACCGCCCTCTTTCTTGTACGTGGCGTCTTAAGACAGGACAATCCCGATGGAAGTTGTACTCGGGGCAGTGGTGGCATCTAGGTGCGGAGAATTCTTGATAAGGAGGGTTCCGGTTGATCCTTGGAGGTGGTGGGGGTGCCGGTTGTTTCGGATGGTCCTTCTTAATTGCTGTGGCTCTCTCCACCAGTTCTTCAATGTTGGAGGGTGGAGGAGTGCGCAAGAAGGATATTATTCCTGGTTTTATGAGTTTGATGAGTAAGGGAATTACCTCGTCTAGTGATGCGGCTGGAAGTAGTCTCTGGTAGAGTAGAACTTTCTGTCTGATCCATTTCTCTACGGATTCGCTGTGAGTATGGGGTTTTCCATAGTGTTCTGTGTGTAGCGCAGCAGGGTTTGCAAACCTTGCATTTAGTCGAAACTTGAATTGTTCCCAAGTGGCGACAAACTCTCCAAATTGTTCTCACCAGAGGGCTGCTTCCGACTTTAGTTAGTGACGAATGATTGGTTCTCATCCTTGGGGTGGAATATGGCTGGCTTCCAAGAGGGTGGTGCAGTCTTGGACAAAGTTTGTAGGGCCTTCGTGGTCTTTTCCGTTAAATTTTGGTAGGCAAGCTGGGTAGTCACTTGTTTGGCTGGGGGATTGGAGATAGAAGTGTGGGCTGGGAAGCTATATTTCTCTTGAAGGTAGATGTTGTCTTAATCCGACAGGTAGGGCAGCGGAAGGTGAGGCCAGTGAGGTTCCGTGGTTCGTCTACCCATCCAAGGCAGAGGTAATGGTAGGTGTGTATGCACATCTCACAGCATATGCTGTTGACCCTTATCTGGGGCAGAGAGCTGCAACACAGGGTGGAGGTGGTGGCTGGGCTCGACACGCAGTGCAGGTGTACCCCAACCCTGTTGTGTTTCTAGCTTCATCCGCCCGTCCTAGGCAGACGGGTTGATAGGGGTTATGGCAGTTGCCACAAATGATGTAATGTCGATCCTCTTCTGGGTCGCATTAAGGGATGACACACTTCTGCCTACGTGTGAGCACCATCTTAAAGAATTGAATGGGTGCCACCAGGCGTTTATTCACCCCCGGAATTGTATAGAAGCAAGATGCGTCGTTTCGGGGTGGTCCCAAGGACGTCTGTCCTTCCACTAGTGGTGTAGTCGGCCCGCTCTTTGGTCACCAAAACTTGTCGCCCTGGTGGTTGGAGTGTAGGAATAACTGAGGTACTCACTCCTTGATGTCCACGTAGGATTGATGGAACAGTTTGGTCAGCTTACGGATAACCCCAGGTGTCTTCTTGGCCAGAAGTAGATTTGCCAGTTCCAGGCGCTGGACTCGGGGTGGAGGGGGGGGGTCCTTATGACTGGTATAGATTAGTGATGAGGGGGAGAATTGGTAGGGTCAGGGGTGTGTGCTGACGGGTTGGAAGTTATAACTAGGCCTCGGATAGAAGGGGGACTGGCGATTTGGGTGGTGGAAGGAGTGAAGTTAAGAGAGAGGGGGGAGTCGTGTGGTCCACGTTTTCGTGGAAGGGTGAAGGACAAGAGTGATCCTGGTTGGGGAAAGGGGAGTAGGTTATCTTAGGGTGGGATAAGTGAGAGACGTGGCTTGGGTAGGTCATTCTGGAGCCCAGCTAGGGCCTGCAAAGGAGGTATTGCAATACCCGAGGTGTGGGTTAGTAGCGGTTTCGTGTTGGGGAGGTGCACTGGAATGGCCCTTCTTCTGCCCGAAACGTTGGGTGTAACCCATTGGGTGCTGGTAGAATGGGTGGAGCTGGGTAGAGTTCCATGAAGAGGGATTGAAGTGAGGGTGAAGGGGAGGAACTCAGTGAAGGGTTGCAGTGAGCGGTGCGTAGCTGGAGTAGGAGGAAGGGATAATATGGGCTTGGCGCAGAGTCGTGTTTATTGGTGTGGTACTGGAGTAGGGGGAAGGGGGACTAGGGACTTGGCAAAGAGTCGCGGTGAGCGGTGTGGAATTGGAGTATATTTATAGAAGGTTGCACAGTGCTAGAAGCTGGCTAAACAGCATTATCAGCAAAATGAACAGTTTCATTTGATTCAATTCGGTAGGTTACCTCTGTTGGAATCAAGTCCTCATCCGAAATAAAAGTCCGGGTTATACGTAAAAATACCTGTCGAAGAGAAAGCACGTTCACCTTTTTCTAGTATGGTAATTATTGAGTACGCTGCATGAAATAAATCTCCTACTTGCATTTGTGTGACTGCCTGACCTGGAAATGTAACCAACCACTTGTCAACCTTTTGTCCGTAGGCTACTTTGTGAGGTCCATAGAAACATTTATCAAGAGGCTGAATCTTGTGATTTGAGTTTGGTGGTAGTGAAAGTAGCGTAATTTTATTCTACCTGCAAAAGAAAACTGCAGGGCGGGAGCAATGAGAGGTGTGATTATCTAAGCTCAGTAGCACTGGATCTTCTTTAGTGGTTTTACGTGGAATGTGAAATACTTTAGACAATAAACTAAAATTTCAGAATTCATATTATTCATCTTATTTCTGAAATATGAGGCAAGGTTGCGTTTGGTGCAATCGTTTATTAATTGTTTTTCCTGAGTGAATATAAGCTTCCCTTCACTGGTTCATTTGTATTTCCCCATGCTCAAGGTTATTTAACTGAAAGAAAAATAATAATTGGTTACTTGAAGAAAAGAAAGCACAGAGCGTGTACATTATCATATACGGTTTGTCATTTTGCCGCGTAGGGTACATACCTTCGACAGCTACCTAGCTGCGTACTCTTGCACACTTCTGCAATAAGTTGGATTATAACCACTAGATAGCAGCATTTTTATGACAAAAATATTATGCCTCACATCATTATGTTCCACACAAATCACACTATTTCAGAATACAAAAATATTTAGGTCTACTATTTTGATTTATTTAGGAGAGCTTATTATCACTGTGAAAAAAATTACAGTTTATTGACTTAAAAAGGATTCTTACCTCGCACCACCGTACGGAATTTAATTGAACGATGTTATGTTATTATTATTATTAGCACCGCTTCTTACTACCCGTTTGGTTTGTACTCACACTAATGTGTAATGGTAGGGTGATTGTGAGATGAAATGGTGGACCTATAAATTAACGTGGGATCCAAACCACGGTGAAGGATTGGCATTCCACACTTTCACAAGTTAAGATACGTATTATCAGCGATGAATAAAGGGTTTGTCAATCAGATAAATTTGTGCCGGGGTAGAAGACTGAACCCTGGACACCCAGCACAGAAGTCCAACATCTTACCCCTAGACCATCAGGTCAGCAACGATGTTATGAAGCTCCAACAAACATGTCGACAGTCACAACCAATGTGTGTTAACCAAATAATTTCCCATTAATAAAAACTTAATGTGCGTACTCTTAGATGACTTAACCTTAATGTAATCTTAATATCCACTGTTTTTAATTTGACTTAGTGGGCTACGTCATTCAAAATAATTTATTCTTTTGATTTGATTTTACGTAACCAAGTCAAAATCCTAATTTGGTTGACTTAATCTGTTTTCCAATAGGCCTTCATCATGTAAATCACACTAATCCAGAAAATGTTTTTTATATGTTCAGGAAATCGTTTTGAGGAACGGTTCTCAGACATTTGACTGGTGGCGGGCACCTCCTGTTAATCCTGTGATGAAGATTTACGTGTACAACGTCACGAATGCTGACGCATTTCTTAATAACAATGAAAAACCAAAACTTCAAGAGTTGGGGCCATACTGCTACATGTAAGTGTCAGATTCATTTATAATCCAAAAAACTAAGGCATGTTTTCATTTATTTCAATAAAGTGAATTGTTTAAAAAAATTCTCATCGAGGCCAGAATTTAGGATCTAGTATTAAATTTTGAATAAAATCAACTACTGTAGGCATTTATAAACTAAAGCATAGTATAAAAATATTGGTTTGTTTTTGTCATAAAGTACATGAACCAACCCCTAAAAATCATATATCCTATTTACAAATAATTCGGACTGATTTTTGATAAACTTAATAACTATAAGGAATGTCATACCGTATCAATACTAAACTGGCTATCTACTGTTTAGAGTTGGAACAAGGATTGTAAACGTATATAGGCCTATGAATTTAAAACTACCATCGTTTACATCCTTGTTTTGGGAATAACTGGTTTTACCAATAAAAATAAAATTACAATCAGATAAAAGTTTGTGTATGTATAAACAAAAAAAAAAAGGGTCTTTAGTTTAGTAATTATATTTAAAGAATAATGGGGCAACTGGTTTTAAACCGGTTTTAAATGGACGTTTTAACCTAAAGTAGAATATCGAGGAACTGGAATTTTTTTTACATTTGGACGCGTTTGTGCAGGGTAGAGTACAAGGGAATAGCCTCTTATACATGGATAGACTTCAAAGGCAAGATCATAATTTGTTATTTTAGAAGTTATATTTCAGACTCTTCACAAAGACACCCTCTCCGCTCCCCCGACACTGATTTGACACTTTTGATGGACTAAATCGTTGTTGTGATGTCATAAGCATGTGAAATGAAATCTTCTTAGTGTGGAATGAGACTTAAGTAGGTGGTCACTTTGACACCGATTTCAATAATATTTTAAAGTCACACCAGCAGGCCCTTTTTTTACGACTTTAATTTGATTGTTTTATTTGACTTCTCACAGCATACCATAGGGAATAATTATTCGTTTCGGAACCGCTGCTGTAAATTTTTTTTATATGCGTCCACTCTCTTGGGCGTATTGCAATAATCCCGGAATCAATTTGGCTTATTGAGAGAACAAAGTTGCATTTCCTTAATAGCCTAAAACTATATGTTCATTACAATATGACTAAAGGTTATAAGGCTAGTAAGCAAATATATTATTTTCCAATTAGCCTGGCCCATTGTAAATTGATGGCGCCTTTTCCAATTCGCCTACGACATACACATTTCGTATCTGGATCACATGTCAGATTCGGTAACAGTAAACTCTCTAGATCCTTTTATACAATAAACCTGTCTTTTGCTTGGTTTTAAACAGTTTAAATTTGACGAATTTATCCTCCCTTTAAGGGAAAGTACTCCATACAACAACAAATTTGGTACATACCTTCTTATGTTTTGCAAGTCTATTTTCAGAAATAATGGACGTCTGGTATGTGATTTAAACATCAATTGAGAATTTATTAACTGAGAAAGCTTTTTGATCAAGCTGAGATAATATTAATCTTATCCTCACACTGTTATCATAAACAAATGAAAATGTCTGAAGTATTATTTTTAAGTGACATACACCGACACACTTACGAGGTTTGTTTTAATATTTCCCCCCATCTCGATTTATCAATATCATATTTTGCACTGTATACATACACGGAGATATCTTTCATCTATTAGAAGCATTCGATATACCTCATTTCGAACAAGAGTGTGATGCTATCGAGTTTAAGTAGTACATCTCTGAAATTTGGATAGCATGACGGAGGATGAGGAGATTTAACATCTGTAAGTTTAAAGAGGCAAGTCAAATCTGAAAGGGGAAAGCATTTCCCTCCCCTCACCCCTTCCTCCCCTTGCATATTGATCAAGGCTCAATGTTTGGCTATGACTTTAGGGATTCTAACCCACGTACCTATTGCAAAAGCTGAGTGCTAAGATATATTTATTCTCATTTCGATAGTATCATCATACTTCCACCGAGAGACTTTAACAACAAAATTCTCGAAATGCTCAAGCAACTGGAAAGTTACATTATCTACATACAGATCGTCAAGAACAGTAGTAACGTATACACCGCAGAAAGTAGAGTTGAAGTACTTCTTTTCTATCTTACCCTCGGTAGGATGCCAGAACTTACATATGACTACAATTTACTCTTATCGAGTTATTTATGTACGAGGTATCTACCATAGTTTCCTAAGTAGCCACAAACGCAATAAGAAACTGTATATGGTCCTTAAACTATGATTCATTGGTTATGGGACAGGATTTTATTCCTCAGTGAGTCTTACAGAGAGTCCTACTAGTTTCAGGTAATTCCGAAGTTAGCTAAATCCCTTATACAGATCTCTTCAAAGAATTGCTAGTTTTTGAATCCGTACATCCACGTCATCCGGTCCTACTATAATAATTCCCGAGTTCCAAATAATTCCTAGTATATGCTTAGTAAAAGCTTCAAACAAATGTCCATCAGAACATTCAATATCTTGTCTAAGGTATCTAGTTAACAATAGAGCATGTTATTTATACAAAATGACATCTACAATAAAAATTCCATAAAGACAATTAAAATTCCATGTAGATAATGAAAACCAGATAAATACTAATCTATTCCAATAAGATGTGACAGGTGCTGACTTACTCTGAATTGATGTTGCCGGGAAACACCCAAGTGTCGAGGAACATTGCCCCAGCGGACCATTTCGGCATCTAGAGCATTTTCACGTCTTTATCGAAGGGCACATGTTGAAAATAATAGAGATAATGGTCTCTGCTTGCCACTCCTGCTGACAGCGCTAATGAGAAAGTGGATTTATTTCGCAACTCTCCCCCCCCCCTTTACGCCTTAAATTTCCTGTTGTAGTACGAGATAGTGCTGTTGCTATATAACGGAATCCCTGTGGATCACATTTTTGTATTTCATTGTATTTATTCACTTGAGGAACTACTCCATACAACTTCAGCACCGAAGACATGATATGTCAGGCATCGGGTCTCATCGCCGCATGGAAGAGGCAGCCTCTTCTGAGATTATTGAGTATCATATCTGACGTTGCTATCTATGTCCCTCAGACATAGTTTTCTGTATTAGAATGTCTTGCTTTATCTTCTATGTCCACCAGACAGTGTATTGTGTATCTGAGTCATTTTCTATGTCCATCAGACATAGTTTCTTGTATTAGAATGTCTAACTTTATTTTCTCTGTCCATCAGACATGGTTTCTTTAATCAAGATGTCTAATATTATTTTCTATGTCCATCAGACATAGTTTCATGTATTAGAATGTCTAACTTTATTTTCTCTGTCCATCAGACATGGTTTCTTTAATCAAGTTGTCTAATATTATTTTCTATGTCCATCAGATATAATTTCTTGGGTCATATAGTCTGACGGTTAATTCCCTATGACCATAAGGCATAGTTTAAATATGAGGGCTCTATGCTCTACATATGTATAGGACCAGGTGATTGAGTATACTGAGTTCGTGAATTTTATTTCCTTTTCTAAGTCCTTAAGACATTGTTAAATTTTTATGACACCCTAAACGGTATGGTCTAGTTTATAATATCTTTATGGCAACAATCAGATCATCTAACACTCTCTTCTTGGACATAGTTAGGTCAGTGACTGGTTGCAGTCATGATTGCACCCTTGTTTGTGTATCTATTTACGGTGTGCAACCTGTGGGAGCACTACTAGATTGAAGTAGTGGCCCCCGGGGATAGTGCTTAGTTCCGGCTCCTTCAGGCGCCATATTTATCTAAGGGTTCAAATAAGGTTTGTACTAGCTATTGTATGCCCTAGTAATGGGTATATGTATAAATGTACTATTGATTGTTCTGGCAGTATTCATTAGGAAACGACTGGCCATAGTAAAATACTGTGTAGATGCCTGATTGTTAGCCATCTTTTATTTGCAAAATGGAAGCTCCTCTTATAGGGTATTATTCTTAGGTTTTACGTGGGTTAATACAAGCTAGCTCGCTTAAATAGTATTATTCTTAGTAACTCTAAAAATACAGAATTTGATGCTATGTTTCTATTTTCAATTGTTTCACTATTTTTCATGATTAGCCTGGATAGATTGTTTTTTTATATTGCCTAAATCTTGATTCCCCTTTTTTACTGTTGCCGGGTTGTGGCAGATGATTCAAACTAATATCCCTATTGCTAGAGTTATTTAACTAAATAAAATGTTCTATCTAACTATTGTTGGTTCCTTGAGGACAAAGTAATAATACCTATTCGTCTAACCTAATATTTTTACCTCGATAATGGAATACGGTTAACATTTATTAATTGATTGTAAATCTTGTCACTCATATGTACTTCTATATCTTTTTGTTTACTTTTTAATAGACTTATTTGTTAAACTTATATATTTCTGTGATGCATTTTCCTGCCCTATCCTTCATCAGGTATAACTTATTTAATTATTTAAAAGCAATCGTTCCTTTTTCTACGTTATAGTAGAAGCAACAATACAACATTTGTTCATTAGCACTTAATTCCTGAAACATAAATACTCCATCCCCGTTAACCTGATGGATTAAGGTTATATGAGGAAGATTTAAATGAGGTCGTTTAGCGGTGAGCCGTACATGTTGATACCCTATGCTCTACCGGAATCTGCCTTTTATTTTTTTGCATGACAGAGTCTAATATTTCATTAATAGATTGGGAAACAGCTATAAAAACATGAACGCTCTAATTTGTCTACAGATATTATTTCTTATTAATAATAACAACGATAAGTATAGAAACCAAATGTAAAAATATTTCCCTTTCTCCACCATTTGACTATAGGTTAAAATCCTCATTTAAAACGTGTTAAAAACCAGTTGCTATATTTATATAATACGTTTAAATAAAACTACTTCCCTCTATTTAAAAAAAAGTTAAAACCCACTGTACTTAATAAACTAACTGATTGTTAGCACATAACTTAAAATCTAACCTAATTTTAGAATGAAAACTACAAGCACCTGTCAATTCATCACTAACAAAAAGGAATCCCCAATTTCACTGAAAATATTGTTTCATTCGTCAAGGGGATCAATCTCACAGTAGACAGATGTACTAAAAAATAAGCGTTTCAGACCTCATCAGATCTATAGTTAAATTATTGCTCACATTTCAACCTATAAAAATGATTAATTTATTAACATAGTGTCAAAAAATTATTTAAAGGAATCTAAATTTTGCTTTAAATACGGGCAAACAAGTATTTCAACGGTCTTTAGTAAGATAAATTTATAGAAAACTAATAAATAAACCATTGTTTTTGAAATTAAATATATATACTATATTTATATGCTTTGATAGAGGTTCTGACTCTTACCCCATAAACTAACACTTCAAATAACATACAATTTGTTTAACAGTATGAACTAACATCTTGACCAAAATGTATTTTCACCCATGGTTAATTTGTTGTTGGTTCCTTCAATCAGATGTAATATATTAAATCTCTTGTTTGAAGTTACAAATTCATCTTGAATCCCTTATAATGAGGAAAGAGATATATTTCAATTGATGGTCTATCTTACAGAACTTACTGTGAAACCTAAATCAGAATCACTGGAATCAGAACTTATTTCTGAAATATTATTTAATAAACTCCTGCAGGCTAATATTTATAAACCCAAATAAACTAAGGAGTATCCATTAATAATAAAACCCATAATTTTATAATGATAAACATTAATCATACCAATTATAGCAATGTTTGTCATATATTTAGTAAGAACCATATAAAGTATTAGTGGCATGGTTTTACTATGAGATATATGATTTATTCAAACAATAAATGTAAAGGAAAATTCAAAAAATATAATAAATTATACACATGAATATAAATGCATTCACTAGAATGATGTACCTTTCATCTACCTTGTAAAGTTGCATGCTTACCTTGCATTATTCAACTATGATGTGTCTTATAATATAGGGTCATAGTTCAGTCCATCAAGGTTAAGACATTTCAGGGTAAACAAAGTGTACATAAAACATTACACACTATAGGAATGTAGACCATTGATTAAATATAGTAATACTGATTAATAAAATATTGTTTAGAATATTAAAACAAGCATGTGTGTTAAAATGTATTACAATCGTGAGACTTTTCACACATTACACTCTGTGATTTAACACAATGATGTTCTTGTTGGGGACGCGGCAGTTGGCCTAAAAGGCATTTGGACGGGTACCTCTTGTTGGGGACGCGGCAGTTGGCCTAAAGGCATTTGGCCTAAAAGGCGTTTGGCCTAAAAGGCGTTTGGCCTAAAAGGCGTTTGGCCTAAAAGGCGTTTGGCCTTAAAGGCAGTTGGCCTAAAATGTAAATTTAAAACCTTCGGTTATCTTCGGAAAGTAAAAAGTACTGTTAGTTGTTTCATCTGAATATAGATAGCACAACTGATGCAAGGTAGTTACAATATTTCTAAAAACATAGACAATATCCTACATACAACTAGATCAGTAGTTCACAAAACACTATATCACCTTTTTTATATATAGATTTCCGATATTATTTTCTTGTTAATATATCTCACGGTAGTAAAGTTAATGAAAAACAATAAGAAAATCCCATTCTCAGCATCGTTTACGCGCGGTAAAATTATATGCGTACATTCAAATTATGGGACTTTTGACAACTTATTCCGAAAGGCAAAATGAAAGTGGAAACCAATATTCAACCCACCCACTTTAAATTTGTCTGAAGTGACGCCCGATTTTCGTTTAGCGCTACTGAGATATATATGAACATATTTTTTTAATCTATTGTATTAATAATTAATATATAAATAATAGTGACGCATTAAATAAATTTTGCCAGTAAATATTACAATGGTCTCATATATATATATATATATATATATATATATATATATATATATATAAACTTAAATTATGGTTTATATATATATAAACTTAAATTATGGTTTTGACTAGATCCTTAACTCTATTATTATTATTGTTAGAATTATTATAACTATTATTATATAAAATTAGTACAGTTATTGTTTTTCAAACAGTGTAACTATTTTTATTACGGTGATATTATTAACAACATGGGCTATGTTAACACAATAGGTCCTTTGTTTAAAAACTATATACTAATTTCCCTCCTAGTAATTTGCAAAGCATTCTCAGGAATTATTTCAACTTGTGAAAAAAATACAAAAGATTTTATGGAATTGTCGTTGGTCTTTTTTTAAGTCTTCATAAAACGTAAAAATACAAAATGTGGTAGCCTTTACAGGATGATAACTTCCTAGGGCAAGAAAAACGTACGATGTAAGCAAATGGACCTCCGAAATGCCAATGGCTGCAGCAGAGGCCAGAGGGATAAATCTGACGAGCTTTGGTTGGTAAGAATATCTCACCGCTAGGATCGCTTGTGTTCTCCCATTCCAAAAAGTGACACTCTTATAGCCTAGAGGCAAACAGACGTGACTCAAGATGGCCCGCCACATTGCCGAAAAAAATATCTTTTTTTGTCTAATCGTTTGTGCTCTATTTATGCTCATATGTGCCCGAACATGAACATTTGTGCTGTTAAACTGGCCATTTTAGAAAATATTTAATGTGGTGGGCCAACTTGAGCTCAAGCTAGCCCGCCACATATTGAAAAACACAACATAACCAAATTTATTTAAGTCAATCCATTGTGTTCCATTTGTGCTCATATGTGCCCGAAAATGAACATTTGTGCTTTAAAATTAGAAAATCTAGAAAACATTTAATGTGGCGGGCTAATTAATAAAAAACGGTACGGGTACAAAACTTTTTATTTCTGGTACAAAACGGTACAAAAATCATTATTATTAGCACCACGTCTTACTACCCGTTCGGGTTATACGCACTTACGCTAATGTGTAATGGTAGGGTGATTGTGAGATGAAATGAAGGACCTACAGTTTAACGTGGAATCCGAACCACGGTGGTGGCCTGGCACTCCCCACATTCACAAGATGGCTTGTCAAAAATTAGTACAAAACATTGGCAATATAAAAAGTTCAACAAACAAAAGTGGTACTACAGGTTAATGGACGTGCTGCTATACCTTGGGAAGTAGTAAATTGAGAAAAGACTAATATATTTTGAAACGGTAGTATATACTATTTAACTAAACACTACACACCTCGCCATCTATTAGCATCACTACAAATCTTAACGAATGTTTCCGGAGACAGCAAAATATATTTTAATAAATGGTCTAAAAATTAACTTTACAAAAAGTCGTTTGGCCTAAAAGACGTTTGGCCTAAAGTCATTTGGCCTAAAGGCATTTGGCCTAAAGGCGTTTAGCCTACACTTTAGGCCAAATGACGGATACCCTTCTTGTTTTGGTTAGTTTCATTTATATTACGTGCGTTGAAGGGGCAAATATAAAAAGAGAAAGGGGAAGATTGTAAGGTCTACAGTAGTGATGGGCACAATCGAGTAAAAATAATCGAGTAACTCGATTGTGTTGTCGGGAGTACTCGAGTAACTTTACTCAGACCTTGTTATTCTTTTATTTTATTTTTTATTACCAGCTAAATAAGAATCGGCCTTATTGGCTGGACTGTTTATCATGCTATTTCCGTTTAAAAGGAATATTCCCTTATTGCTCATTTTTCATTAACAGTTTCTGCTGCTACGTAAAAATGACCCTTTATGGTTTAAATGTTGCGCATGCATTCTCAATTCAAATTACTCGCAGTTGTAAGGTCCACAATCGAAATGCATGCTAACTAAGCGTATCACATTTCCGATTCTTTTTAAAAGTACTCGTTGAACTAGACTTTATTTACTCGGCACCTCGGCAGTCTTATTTCCACAATCGCATATAACGAAACGAATTATTGTCTTTATTAATTATTTTATTGATTATAATTTATCCTTAAAATATGATTATTTATAAATCGAAAGTAATTAGAATAAGATACAAAATAAAAAAATAAAAATTAAACGTTTTCACTTTTAAAAAGGTACAATTACTATAGATTTCTTTAACATTGGTATATATATATATATATATAAAGAAAAGTGTATTTTATTAAAAAAGAGTACAAAACCATTATTATTTTGTGAGAGACTTCTTAAAACGCATACTAATTTCATATTGACTGCACATGTGACGTGAAACCTGAATAAGGGGGTGTCAGTGTAGACCTACTACTACAGGAAGAGATTATTGACATGTTATTAGTGTCGAATCCTATTGTAAGACTCCCGAGAAATGTTTTTCAAATGATTGCCACAGTACAATTCTAGTAGATGATTCGCTAAAAATTCCTCGAGTAATTTTACTCGATTACTCGATTCTTTTGAAAGAAAATCGAGTAATTACTCGATTCTTCTAGTTACTCGATTATGCCCATCACTTATCTACAGTACCATTTTATACCACGTATTATCTAAAAAGATTCTTAGAATAGGATGTTTAGAATAGGATGTTTTCAAATTTCTTTTAAACAACATATTTGTTATGTATTTAATTTGACATACATACACAAGATTCAGTTCTGACCTTGGTAAAATTAAGCTATTTTACTTATGGAAATAAAATAATGATGGTAGATAGTAAAGATATTTACCAGTATTTGTATTGAGTGAGGACCGGGAAGTAAGGGAGATTGCGGTATTCGGGGACACCCATTAATCAAGATTTTAATGGTTCCTGAGATGACACGATATGTATGTTTATGTGAGATGGGGAGGTAGGGAGGTGGGGGGATGACTGAGAGATGTGATGGGGGGGGGGGAGGTTTGGGCGGCTTCCTGAGGGGTGGAGGGGGAGACTTATATATTTTTTTGGTGCGGCTTTCTGCGACACTCGTTTCCTGAGATGAGGGGGGATGGGTGGTTGGAGCACCTGAGAGGGAGACTTACTCGTTGTCTATCACGCGGATGACAGAGAGAGGTGACGAGTCATGGTTCTTCCTCTCTCTCTCTCTCTCATCAGAGGTGAGGCAGGGTTGAGTGTTCTCTCTCCCGACGAGCCGGCGAGTTTTTTTTCTCCTTTGGTGCACAACACGAGGGATGTGGGGAGGGGATGACTGAGAGATGTGAGGGGGGAGACTATTTTTTTTGGTACGGTCAGATCTAGATGTCCCGGTTCAATCCTCGGTACTGTACATATCTTGGAACAGGCTACAGATCCATAGGTCCCAGGTTGAATCCTCATATATAGTGTAGATCACAGGAAACAACCTAATGGAACAGGCTACAGATCTAGAGGTCCCAGGTTGAATCCTCATATATAGTGTAGATCACAGGAAACAACCTAATGGAACAGGCTACAGATCCATAGGTCCCAGGTTGAATCCTCAGCACTTTACACATATATAGTGTAGATCACAGGAAACAACCTAATGGAACAGGCTACTGATCTAGATGTCCCGGGTTCAATCCTCATATCTATAATGTAGATCACAGGAAACAACCTAATGGAACAGGCTACAGATCTAGAGGTCCCAGGTTCAATCCTCATATATATAGTGTAGATCACAGGAAACAACCTAATGGAACAGGCTACAGATCCATAGGTCCCAGGTTGAATCCTCATATATAGTGTAGATCACAGGAAACAACCTAATGGAACAAGCTACAGATCCATAGGTCCCGGTTGAA
>JBCFYV010000476.1:0-149442 GCA_039000515.1 Timema cristinae | reverse complement strand
CATTTCCCCTGGTTGGGGCGTGTCCCAAAAATGGATGGTAGAGAAAAAGCCCTGAAATACAATCTGAACAGAAATTCATATGCCCAGGCACCAAGAAAGTACCCCATTAAAGCTCCGGACTTAAACTTCATATCCCGGGATTGTCAGTCAAATTTTTAAAAACTGTCCCAACTGCCATTGCGAAGTTAATTTTGAAAGGAGCGTCCGTGCCATTGGATCTTCTCAGCATTTTTTTTGATTCCGCGCACACTTCGTGGGGGCCAAATTTTTTTAAATGGGGCCCAAAACCCCCCCAAACGGTGTCTCCCCCACCTATACCACCGAAGAGCCTTTTGGGGGCCACCCCCCCCCCGAGCCCCCCTGGGTAACCCCCCACCCCCCGGCCCCCTCGGGTACCCCCCCCGACCCCACCTGGGGGAAAACCCCCCCCTCAACCCCCCTCGTGGAACCCCCCCCTCGACCCCGACTGGGAAAAAACCCATCCGACCCCCCCTTGGAAATACCCCCCGGCCTGACTCGGGGATCCTGGGGGCCGCCTAGGTACCCCTCCGATTTTTCCCCGGGGGGTTTACAAACAAGAGCTGCCGTTGTTGAGCCCTAAAAAACCCCCCAAGGAAAAAAGTCGTTACTAACCAGCCAAAACCGAATAAACCAAGAAAAAATTGCACTTTATGCCTTAAAAACCTTACCCCCGGGCCCGGGGGCGCCACTGAAAAAACCCCCTGGTTTTTATGTCAAGGATAATACTGGCCCCGGGGGCGCCCCCAGAGGGGGAAAATGGAAATTTTAACCACCTTATCCTAACCCCAAGAAAAGAAAACCTACCCAAACAAGCAACTCTTTATCAACTTTGCCACCCCCGGAACCCAAAGGGGGAAAACCCCACTGGGGAAAACTTGCACCGCCGGATCCCCTGAATAACCAATGGTAAAAAATTCAAACCGGGAAAAAACCCCCTGGCGCCCCTGGGGCCCCCCGAGGGGGAATGAATTTTAACCTTTTCCCCGTCAAACCAAATTTTTTTACAGTCAATTTAAACCCTTTTCGATCCTCCCCCCCGGAAATCGACTATAAAAAACCGACAAATTTTATAAAAACCATAAACTTCCCAAACCCCCAAAAAAAAAAAAAACCTCCCCAAACCCCCAAAACCCGCGAATCGTTCACTATCACCAATCTCACTCACAGTCCCAAATTTTACAATTGTTTGTAAAAGGGGATCAATTTTTCAAAAGGCCAGGTTTCAGATAGTGACTCCTACTCGAAAAAATATAAGCCCTTTTCCGGGGGGCCCCCCCCGGGGCCCCTTTGGCATCACAGAAAGGGAAAAAAAATGCCCCTTTTCGGGTCAAAAAACAAACCTGAAAGTATTCTGCGGGGTCTTTTTATTTTTTTCCTTTTCTTCAGGAAAAAAAGTTATTCGCGAGGTTAAGGTCATGACAATGAGTCGGTCTCAAACAAAAAAACAGCCCTTTCATAGACAGGGCGTGGCATAAAAAAAATCAGATTTCTATGCCCCGGGGAACAGCCGAACGGCGAGCCTCCCCACCCCCCTTGGGTTTTCCCGGGGGTAGGACGAGTTGCGGAAAAAGGTGAGGCCCCAAAAGGGGAGTCCCACTGGTCCCCGGAAAAAGGGCCCCCTGAAAAACCCCCGAAAAAAAATATAAAAAAAAAAACGTCGAAGGCCCCCTTCGAACAAGAATCTCCCGTCCAGTTTTCCAAAATAAACCAAAGCCTTCCGAAGGGGAGGCCCCGGATAGACTAGGAAAGGCAAGAGGACCAAAAAAGGACCTTAAAAAATTTTTTTCTTTTTAAAAGGGTGGTGAAATGGTTGCGGGGGTATCTAAATATAACAAAAAATTTTTTCGTACTACAATGGAAGTAGGGGTTTTATGATCGTTAAGAGGAAATTAAACAATAATTTTTTTCCCTGATCCTTCATTTTTGTGTTTGCAGAAGACCCCCTTCCACAAAAAGAAAACCCGAAAGCTTCGTGGGGCTATGTTTTAAAGTACCGACAAGCTTTTTTGATCGGGCCCCAGCGGAGGTTGGTATTTCGAAGAAGCCCCAATTTCATAAGAAAATTAATATTTTTCTGATCTTTAAGGCATCGGTCTGTCGTCTCCCCCCCTTTGGAAGTTTAAAAAATGCTGCACTCCTCCCCCCCGGGGGGTGTGGGTTTCCCAAAGGGCTCTAGGGCCCTTTATCCAAATTCCGCCCCCTATTCTCTTGGGGGATTTTAAAAAGATAACCCGCTGTGGGGGTCTAATTTTACAGGGGGCCCCCCCGGGGAATTTAGAGTATTTTTGCTCGGGAAAAACCCGGGTTAATAAACCGGGGGGTGCACACCCTTTTACCCCTTTAAAGGGGGATCCCCTGCCTCGACCTAACTTTATTAGTCCCGGATCGTGGGCCCCCCCCCCCCTTTTTTTGGGGGGGTTTACTCGGCCTATGTGCATAGATCATTATCCAATTTGCTTTACCTTTTAAAAATCCTCCATCGGGGGGGAAAAAACCCCAAGGGGGGCAAAAAAGTTGACTGGGATAGAAATTTCCCGACCCCGCCGTATTTAGTGTCCCAAAACCCCAAAGTCGATTTTAAAGGGTGGGATTTTATCGACGGCATCGCGGCGGAAAGGGGGTTCCCTCCTTAAATCCGGCCAACATCCTTTTCCCTGGGGGAAAGGGGTGTCGTTTGGCTATTTCTGACCGTCAAAGGGGGCCCCACATATCTTTAATCGAAAGCCCCACTACAAGAAAACAAAAGTCTTTTCCCGGGTTCTACGTGCTAGAGCTCGCCGTTTATTCGAAAAACAGAAGAGTTTGGGAACGTTTATTTTTTACTCTTACTTACCCCCTACCACAACCAAGGTTTGGGGTCCATTCGTAAAGAGTAGTACAAAAATACCATTTAAAAAATCCCCCCAAAATCAAGGGCAAAAGGTTTTATTGTCCCCTCCCATGGAGGTCCCCAATGTATTGGGCTCGTTTTTCGCCCCTTTTTTTGACTGCGAGCTACTTAAAAAAAATTTGCGGTGTTTTAAAAGCATCGAAACGCCATACTATTGGGTTTATGAAAAAGTCGGGGGGAGGATTATAACTCCCCCTTTTTTTAAAAAAAAGGGGGGGTTCCCATGCCCTGTCCCAGGCGGGCAAAACAATTCTAGCCCCCGGGTTTTTACCATTAGAAATGTTGCGGGCCCAATGGGGCCCCCCCCCGGACGGGCGTTCCTCTTAGACCTCCCACAAAATTTTTTTTGGAAAAATTGTCAATTCCCCCAAAAATGTGGGGGGAAGCAAAACCCTTACTCAAAATATAAAAGTGGCAAGGAAAATTTTTTGGCCCCAAAAAAAATTATAGACCATAGCCTTTTAAAAAAATTTTGGGGGCCCAAAATATTAAGAAATGATAAAAAAAAAGAATTTTTTAAAGGTATTAGAATCCCGCAATCTATATCCAATATGCAAAGTGGCTTTCGCCGTAACCCATCCACGGTGGAAACCCTTTTTGCCTTGAGACGATCGTGCGTTTCCTCCATAAAAAACACCCTTTGGGGGGGCTTTTTGATTTGGGAAGGCTTACGACCCCACCTGGCGGTACGGCATTTTAAAAAAAATTTTTAATTGGGGGGGTTTCCCGGGGGGAAACCCCCCTATTTTTTTTATCCCAATTTTATGTCTGATAGACACTTCCGGTTTAAAGGTTTAAAAAAAAACCTTATCTGATGGGTTTTAAATTTAAGAAAAAGGGGGGCCTCAGGGTAGTATTTTTAAACTGTAAGGGTTTTTCGCTAACGCGTAAATAGCATTTGGGCAAAAGTGCCCCCTACCTGTCGTTCATGTCTTTTGTGGATGACTACGCAATTTTTTTCAGTTAAACAAGTCCCCCACAGGGCTGAACGACAGATACAACTCGCTGTAAACAATCATGGTTGTGGGAAACTCGTAAGGGCTTTCGTTTCTCTGCGGCCAAGACATTTGTCGTCCACTTCCATAGATTACGCGGAATACAGCCAGCCCCCAATTTTTTAAATGAAAAAACCCGTTTTTTTACCTGTCTCCGAGACCGAAAGGGTTCCTGGGACTTTTTTTTGATTTTAAACTAACTTGGATCCCCCACATCAAAGACCTGAAAGCGGGGTGTGTTAAAGCTTTGTTTTTAAACTTAAAGTTGTGAGTGGTGGCTCATGGGGTGCTGATAGGAAACCTTGATGCGCCTCTATAAGCCTTGGTAGATCAAAACTTGATTACGGCAGTTTTGTTTAGGGTTTTCCCCTAACCCTCGGCGTTAAAATCCCTCGAAGCGTCCCACCATGCGGCATTCGACTGGCTACTTGTTTTTTGAAACCATCCAGTCGCAGAAATCTGGCCGACCCGGTGAGCCCCCTCTTTCTTACCGGGGGCCCCCTTACCCCCCGGCATTTTAAAGCCCCAAACTGCACGCATGCCAGATCATTTGGCTACCCCCCCTGTTTTCACCCCCCAAAAACCGTGTTTTCCCCCCTAACCGGGGTTTTTATAAACAATGGCGTAGTAAAAGGGCCCGGGTTTGGGGGTCCGGATGCAATGGGGTTTTTGACACGTGTGGGATAGTGCTGCCAAAGGCTATCCCCATATCACCAGGTCGAGTTTCTCCCGGGAAAAATACGCTTTCCGAAATGCCATTTTGTCTTGCCAAGTTCCCAAAAAGCGACCCCCCAAAAATTTGTATTTTAGGGGAAACCTTTAATGACTCCCCTCCACCCTTTTTACGGATTTTTTCGAATCTACACTGAGGGGTCAAAAACTGGAGCCTTGTGGGATGTCCTTTTTTTTTGTGGAAGGAACCAATTTTAAATTTGGTTTTTTTAAAGAAACCAGTGTTTTTTCGGCTGAATTGTTGCCTTTTTAAATTTTTTGTGTTTTATATATCGAAATAGTCCCGTTTGTTTCATCTGCCGATTCCCCCGGTGCCCGTTTGCTTTGTCCGAAAAATTTAAATTCCCGGGGAAACTCCTCGTGCAATGATACAGAACAAATTTTAAAAATGGGTTCATAAGCACCCCCGGGGGGCCCCTTTTGGGCCCGGATTCCTGGTCACGCTGGCTTCCCGGGAATGAACTGGGGGCCAGGGGGGGCCCAAAGGGGCGGAGCTTGTCTCCGGAGGGAGTTGGGGCATGTTTTTGATCTTAAGGGTTTGGGTTGGCTGGAGTGTTTCGCCCCCTGGCAGGCATGGGTCTCGCCCCTTTCTCAGAAAAGCTGCGGTCCATCAGGGACGGTGTTTTCCCATGGGGCCCCCTTTTTTTCCCAAAATTAGAGAGAGGGGGGCCTTTTTACGAAAATCCGCGTCGGGCATACATTTTCTAACCCCGGTTTTTACTCAGAGGGGATTCCACCCCCAGTTTGGAATTTTGCGTGCTCCTTTTTGTGGGACCCCATTTTGGGGGGGTGTCGCAGAATGGGCCCCCATTCGCCTGGGGGGCCCGATTTTAAAGGTGCATTCGTTTTTTTTTTTCCCCCAGCGCGAAGGGGGTTATTTTTTTTACTCCATTTTTAAAGCCAAAGGGGAATCTTTTTAGTGCCATTTGGTCACTTTTTTTAAAATGGCTCATCTGGGTTTTTTCTCTTTTTGAGACCTTTTTTCATTTATATAAATTTTAAATTTTTTTTTTCTTGTCCCTTTTTTCCAATTTAAAAACTTTAATAAAAAAACCCTTTTTTAAAAGTTTTTTTTGTCTTTTTAATAATATATTGTTTTAATATGTTTTTTTTTTTTTTATTAGATGATCCCCCCGTGGTTTTTTTTAGGGAGGTGTTTTTCCCCAAAAAATTTCTTTAGCCCATTGAGCACTCCTAGGAGGTCTCGGTGGTGAAAAATTATATCTTCCCCTATGGGGTTTTTTTATGTTTTAAATTTTTAAAGGGCCCTAATACCTGTGTGTCGATGGGCCCCCAAAAATAATTATAATAATTTTCTATTCCTATGTTTTAAAATTTTTTCTTTTCATGAGCCGCGTCAGCCCCCTTTTTCCCCGGTTCCATAAAAAAACGGTAAAATTTCCCCTTGGCCCGCGTTTGTCTTGTTTTTATCCTGATTTAAAAAGTATTTCAGTCACCCCTCTATCAAGAAAAATTTTTTTCTCTGTTGGTCTTTTGTTTGTTTTGACCCTTTTGAAAAAAGGGTTTTTGAAATGTGAAATGATCTTCCCTATGTTTAAGTTTTGGGTTTCCCTAATTAAGTCTTTAAGTAGAAAAATTAAGTTTTTATATCAGAACCGGTTAAACCGGCTTCTTGTTTGGGGGACCTTGTTTTTTTTTGCCTAAAACTGCCTGGGCGTAGGATGGGGGGACTTGGCCCCCAAAAAAGGGGGGGGGGGGGTTTCCCAGGGTTCTCCATTGGTGGGAAGCTGTATGTGTTGGAGGGGGGGGCATGGCCGGGTAAAGTTTTGTTCTGTGTGTTTGTTTTGGGAGTTGTCCCGTCTTCTTTTTTTTAGTAAGTCTAAGTACCCCGGGGCATTTTGCTGTAATTCGGGTGTGCCCCCATACGTTTACGCTCGGGAAGGGTGGGGCGCCTTTTTTGGGGGGCAGTTTTGGTGTTTGTGTTTTTAAGCATTTTAACACGGGGGTTGTTCGGGGAAATTTATTCTTAGGGGGGCCCCTTTTTTTGGGGTTTTTGTGGCTTGTACAAACTGTGAAAAATTGGTGGTATGTGGGTTTTCGACCCTAATCTGGTATGGTTAATTACTTTTACTTGGAAGAGGGTTTTTGTGTTGTGCTCTTTGCTGGTCACTTAAAAAGTATGAAATGTTAGGTCTAAGTTTTTTTGCCCGCACCCGATTTCCCGGGAAAATTCCCCTCACCCCAGTCACTGGGAATCCCATTCTTTAATCCCAGCCCCCCCTTTAGGTCACGGTAGCCATTTTTGGGAGGGCCCCCTTGACTATAACTTTAATGGTTTGTCCCTGGGTACTTAATGTGAAACTCCTGTTTTGGTTTTTTAGTAAGGTTGTTTACGTCGTAGCCCTTTGCTTTTTTTGGTGTGAATTTTTAGTCCGTTTGTGATGTACGTGATTTTAATGTCCCCCCCTATCTCTTTTGCAAATTTGGGCCCTTCGGGAAAAGTATTTTTGGGTGTTCCTACGCTTTTTTGGTTGGTAGTGTGTTTGCGTGAGGGGTTGTTGTGGCGCTGTTTGCAGGGGTTTGGGGGCGGGGGGTGGGGGAAAGTTTTTTTTTGGGGGCCCCCTTTTCGGGGCCCGTGAACTTGTTCGTCAACTTGTTGGTGTCTTTTTTGTTGGGGGGTTGGGTGAGGTTGAATTTCCTTTTTGTCCTAGTTTTCGGCCTCTAAAAGTTCCCCCCCCGGGGCGGGGGGGGTTCCTTTCTGAATTGTCTGTAAGGAGGTCCATGCCCGTGTCGTTTTTTTGGTTTTCTTTTGGTGGGGGGGGGCGGCCATTTCGCCACCCCTAAAAAAGGGCAGGTGGGCCAGTGTAAAATTTTAAAAAATCCCCCCCCCTTTGTGCGGGGGAGGATCTTTATGTTGTTGGTTTTTCCGGAAGAGTGCCCCGACTGCGAGGATTGTTTCCAGCCGGTCTCGATTAGGGGCCCTACGGGGTTTTTTTTGGCCCCCGTTGGTTTCCACCACGAAATTCCCACCGAAACGTCCCTCCGATTTTATCTAGTGTTTGTTTTGGGGAAAAAACCCCTGTCCCCAACAATTGCTCACGTTTCCCTTTAAAAAAAGGGGGGAAAAAGGGGCCGATGCTCTCGCTGACACTTAGGGGCCCAAATTTTGGGTACCGATGACAACCCGTCAAAACGGTGCACGTTCGCCGTGGCGCAGGGCATCGCGCGGGGTTTGTACAGACCCTTTTTGGGTAAAACCCCAACCCACGGAGGTACAAGATGTCCGGGGGATAGCCGCCTAAGACAAAAAAAGGGGCCCCCCGGTTTCCCAAGGGGTTTAGAAAAAGGCCCCCAGAAAGCTGCCCTTGGGGGGGATTAACTTCCTTGTGGAAATTATTCAACGCCCCCCCCGTTCCTGAGTCCCCTTCCCCCAGTCGGAAGCATCCAATTCTGCTTTCATAAACCGGGTAAGGACCCGGGCCCCGCTTCGTCCTCCGACCCGCTTTCTGATGTTGGGCAAGTTGTTCGAGAACTAATAAAAAGAATGACCTGAAAATGTTTTGCGAGGGGGCATCTTGGGGGACGAAACAGTTGGCTTTTTGGGGGGGGCACGCTACCCCCATCAAATTGCCGGCTCGTGGAACAGGTTTTTGGGGGAACTTCAAATCAAAAAGGGGACTGGTGCTTCTTTCTTGACGGGGGAAAGGGCCCTTTGACCGTGGGTTTGGGCACGGGGGGCCCCCTTTTTAAGTCCTCTCCCTGAAAACCCCCCCCTTTTACCTAGTTAAGGTTTTTTCAACTTTTTTCCCCCCGCACCTTTTTTATCCCTTTTTGGGGAAAAACCCCCCCCCAAAAAGGCCCCCGGGTGGGGTTTCCCCGGGTTTTTCCCTGGGGGCCCCCTGCTTTCAGTCTCTTGTGAACGAATTTTTCCAAAAAAACCCCGGGACCGATTGGCTCTGTTCGGACGACAGGTTAGTAGCGGGTCGTGGCGAGGGCAGTGGGGAGAGGCGACTCCAGACCCCTGACGAGTTGGAGGGGGGGGGACAACCCGGAGAACAAGTAAATTTTTAAAAAGGAGAAGAGCATGAAACTTTCATATGGAAAAGAAAGTCTACAGGGGGCCCCGGGGGTTTGGCCCCTTCCCCCTTTTTCCCAAACCCCCCCCCCCCTTCTTCGGGTTGGAGACCCCCACATTCCCCTTTCCCCCCAAGGGGCTTGTACGAGGGCAGCCCCGCCACGCCGGGAAGGGGGCCCTGAGCAGTGCAGGCACTTCGGGGGAGTCGCCTCCTCCGGGCACCCCCCCCTCTCGGGGTCGCCACCACAGAACCCACACCTAGGGTTAGCGTGGCAATCCTCCGCACATGCCAAAAACCCCGGAAACGTTCTTGCACTAAAAGGGCCCCCCGGGGACTTAAACTTTCCCCCTTGACCGGAGCCCGAAACAGGATGTTTGGGAAAAACACCCCTTTCCGGTGTGCTCCCCGGGCGTCAAGAGACAACGTTTTTTGGGGAACCGCAGTGGCAGGGCCCTTTTTCGGCCCCCCACCCCTTTGGGGTTTTCCCCACTAGAAAATCTGATTGCCCAGTTATGCCCCCCCGGGGTTTTCTTGAAAGGGCTGATTTGTTTTTTGAGCCCCCCTCAGGGTCGTGATTTAACCTCAAAAATAAATTTAAAATCCTAAAAAAATAAAAACAGATGAAAGAGGTGTAAAAAAAATACAGTGTTTAGTAAATTCCCCTTTGGGGGAAAAATTTGGTTTTAAATTGGGTCGGGGGAAAATTTTGGGGGATTTTTTTTCTTGGGATGTGGAAGGTTTTTTAAGGTATAGGTGGTTGGGTGATAGGGGCGGGTTGGGGAAAATTGGGGGAGGATTTTTTTTTTTGGGAAATGTGGGGAGGTGTGTTTAAAGGGGTATAAAGGTGATTTTGTGAGTGATTGTGCGGGGTGTGGGAATTTGGAGGATTTTTTTTTTGGGGAAATGTGGGAAGGTTTTTTAAAAGGAATGTGGTAGTTGTGAGGGAATGCGGGGTCTCGGGATTTGGGGGGGGATTTTTTTTTTTGGGTGTGGGTGGTGGTTTAAGGTATGTGGTGAGGATTGGGGCTGGGTCGCGGGAATTGGGGGGGGATTTTTTTTCGGGGATGTGGGTGGGTTTTTTTTAAAAGGGTAGGGGGGGTAAATTGGGGGTTTTTTTAGTGAGTCGTTTTCCCGGGGAAGGGGGTCGAAAGGTTTAATTGCTGTGGGGAAAATAGGTTTAAACCCGGGATGGTTAAACCCCCATTCCCCATCGGGGGCCCCCAGTGGCGCCAGCTTTAAACTCGGTAGAAGGTTGCCTGGGGGGTTTTACCCCCAGGGGGAGCCCGGGGGGGAAAAAAGGGTTTTATACGGATTTGTTTTTTGGGGGGTAGGTTTTTTTTTTTTGGGGGATTGGGAAATTGGGTGGTACTTTCCATTCCCCATCTGGGGCCCCCCCCGGGCCGCGTTATTCTCTGGAAAGTGACAACCTGGGGGGTTTTTTCCCGGGGGCGTGGGGCCGTGACAAGGTTTTTTTTTGTATGGAATGAGCGAATTGTGTATGAAGGTCGGGGTAAGGCTGGGAAAAAAAGGGTTTGGGTTTGGGTTTGGAGGTGGTGGCTTTTTTGGGCGTCGCTTGGCAAATTTGATTGTCAAGGAATTGGGGAAAAAAATATATATTAATATTTTTTCTACTGGGAATGTTCTGGGGGTTTTTTTTTTTTCCTACTAGGTTTTGCCCCTAGGATTTTTTTTTTAAAAAATTTTGGGGTTTTTTTTAAAACCCTTATTTATTATTATTTCTTTTTTTGTTTTATTTTAAAAAAGTATAATTAATAGCTCAACTACGCCAGCCGGGGTGTTTGTAGGTCTTTTTTCGGGGGGGGTGTATCGCCCTAGGTCCCTAACATCTTTTTTGGGAAAAAGTGTGTGTCTTTTGTGTTGTACAGCCCTTTTTTGGGGGGTTGTTATCCCTGTAGCTGTCCCCGTTGGTTCTGTGTATGTCTGTTATTCTAGTGGCCATGGTGCCCAGTGATTGTTCTTAAAATTTTTGTTTTTGCGTTATTTGAATTTTTCTTTGTGGGTTTTGGGGGCCGTAACTCCATGCTGGGCATTTTTATATTTTTAAAAATTGGGGTGTATCGCGGATTTGAATAGAATTGTTTTTTGTGTTTGTTAGGGTTTTTCCCGCCCTTAGTAGTGATTTTAAAATTTTTCAAAACTCCCCGTTTTTTTGATTTTTTGTTTAAATTTGTTTCCTCCGGGGTTTGTCCCTTAAAAATTTTTGTGATACCTAAAAATTTTTTTTTTCTTTTTTTGGGGGGTTTTCCCTGTCAAAAAGTGTGGTGGGGGGGGGGAGATGTTGGTTTTTTGGGGGGTTATGATTATGCTGGGGTTTTTGGGGGGTTGACCAAAACCGCAAATTGTGAACCCCTTTTTTAAATTTTTTTAAAAAAATTTTTCATTGCAGACGGCTAGTTAATGTTTTTTTTGTTTTTTTTAGATTTATGGTATCGTTGCAAAAAGCTAATTTTGGGTTTCCCCCTTTGGGGGCATGTTGAGGGTGTATATGTTGTAAAAAGGGGTTTAAGTGTTCGATCCCGGGGGACCCCGGCTTTATGTGTGTGTGTTTTGATTTTAAACCCCCCCATCGTACCTAAAAACCTTTTTCCCCCGCAAGGAAAAAAAGGACTTTAATGAGCCTTTTGGGGGTTTCCCCCTTTTTAAAATTTTTTTAGGGGCCGAGTGCCAAATTTTTTAAAAATTTTTTTTTTACATCTGGGGAAAATGCTAATTTTGAACTTTTCTGTGTGAAAGTTTTTTGGTCCCCCCATTAGATTAGGAAAGGGTAGTGGGGGGGTTTTTTTTCCCTGAACCCAAAAAATTTGGGGATTTGGGATGATACTTCTTGTTTCGCTAAAGTGGTTCATTTTTTTTTTAAAATTTTCGAAAAATTTGGGTAAGGGAGGTGAAAGTAATTGGCCGTTTTTTTGAGGAAACTTTTGGGCCTTTTTCCGGGTTTTTTGGGGGGGGGTTTTTACTTCGCATTTTCCCGCGCCCCGGGAAAAATGACAGAGTGTGAAAAGGGGGTTTTACTAAATGTAAAAAGTATCTTGTGGCTTTGGGGGAAAAAATTTTGTTGTTTTTTTAAAAGGGGTCGGGGCCCGGGGGCTTTTTTTATTTTTGGGGGGTAATTTTTTTGTGAATTTTAAAATTTTTTAGGGGTTTTTGGGGGTTCCCCTTTATGTTAGGGGGCTTTTTTGGTTGTTCTAACTGACTTTTGCGTCCCTAAAAAAAAGGGGGGGTTTTGGGGGGTTTCGGGGGGGGAAATTTTTTTCCCAACGTCCCCGGCTATGGCTTCCCGCTTTCTCAGAGCTTGTGTAACCCCTCCCCCTTCTCCCCGTGTTTAGGGGGGACTGTTTTTTTTTTTTTTGATTTTAGTTTTTAGTTATTTTCCTTTTTGCTGGAATCTGGGGCGGGCTGTAAACGTTTTTTTTCCAACTTTTTTTTTTATTTGTTTGTTTTAAGCCTTATTTTGCCCGGGTTGTTGAAATTTGTTCATCTTGTGGGGTTCTATCCCTTTCCCACACCCCTCCTCGTTTTTTTTTCTGAGCTATCAAAAAGTCGATTTCCCCGGGGTTCGGGGGTTTTGGGGGCATTTTTAAAATTTTAAAAAGGTTGGGGTTGAGCCCGGGGGGCCTCCTGTACGTTTTAAAAATAGTTCCATGTGGCTTGCTTCCTCTGTTTGTTGTTATGTGGATAAAGGGGGGGTGTTTTGATTTAGAGAAAATTTTAAAAACCCCCCCCATTTCATTTGGGGGACAAATTGTTTAACCCTTTTTTTTAAAATTTTCCCCCTTTTTTGGGTAGTAATCCCCGCACCCGGGGGGTTGTGGTGGGAGTCCATTTCCTTTTTAAGAATGACGCCCCCCCGCGACACCCCCATTTTTGGCAAGCCCACATCTATTCATCGGGTCTTTGTGGGGGGTTTTGAGGGGTAAAATGGGTTTGCCAGGCCCTATTACTATGTATTTTTTCCTATCTGGGGGGTCTTTTGTTTGCCCTCCCGCCCCTAGTGGTCAGTCTGTTTTTCCCCATTTGGATGTTTTTTTTTTTTAAAGTCCCTGCTAAAATATTTTGCCCGCGTGATTATTGTGTAAAGTCTTTTTTGCAAAAAAGGTCTTAGTGGGGGGGGCTTATATATGGCCGGGAAAAGGAAAACCCGCTTTTGTTTTTTTTTGGGGGGGGCTTTTGTTTCCCTAGTTTTTGTATTTTGATATTTGTGGCGTAGTGTTGTGGGTTTTTTTGATAAAAACCGCATTTCCCCCCCCCTTTCCCCCTTTGGGGTGGGTTTTTTTTCTGTATAATCATACCAAGAATAATATTTTTTTTTGGGTTTTTTAGGTTTTTTCCATTTATTAAAGTATTTATCCGTGGTTTGAATTTTCCCTCTAGTTCTTTGGTTGCGTGACCCCCCTTTTCGCTTCCATATAAAAACCCGTTTTGTTTTAGCCCAAAGGGTCTTTGGGTCCTTTAAAGTCCCCCTTTTTTTTTGAAAAAAAGCCCCCACACTTTCTATAAAAATAAATTTTTTTTCCTTTTGATTTGTGCATTGCCCTAGCCTAGGGGGGTTTTAAGGTTTAAAATTAAAATGATTTAAATTATTAAGTTTTTAAAGTAGGAAAAAAAAGTTTTTTTATGTCGAGAATATTGGTTCCCTCTTTTTTGGGGTTTTTTTGTGCGGGCCTTCTGTCCTTGGACTGACCCCCCCGTATTTTCGGTGAATGCCCCCGCTGGGGGGTTGCCATTCTGGGGGGGTGGTGGGGGGCCCGAGCCTACTCTTGTTTGATTGGTTTTGTTTTTTCCAAAATTGGGGAAGCTGCTTTGTTTGTCTGCTGTGTTGGAGCGTGTTTATTTTTGGGCTTGTGGTTTTTTTTGTTCTGGTGGGGTTTTTTTCTCTTCTGGGGGAATTCCAGTAGAGGGGCCCCCTTTTTTGTATTTTGCCTTTTTGGCTACCCCCTTTCGGTTGAAAATCGGGGGGGGTGGTGTTTTTTTTTTTTGGGACAGTCTTTTTGTCTGGCTGTTTTTGCACTTGACGCATTGGGGATTTTTTTACAATTTTTTTTTTGGGGCCGAATCTTGGCAATTTTTGGCTTTGGGGTTTGTGGGTTTCTGGTGGGATTATGGGACTATTTTGACTCTTGTTATTTGGGGATTAAATTTTTTGGGAGATGTGGGGGTCTGTGGTTCTTTTGTATGGTTACTTGGAAGGGTTTGGGGGGGGTATGATTGTTTGTGTGGATTTTTCGGCCTGTGTTTTTTTGGAGATTGTTAACGTGGTGGGGGTACCCACCCCCCTTTAGTTGTCTAGGATTTTCCCCGTGGGGCCCTTTTGGGGGGGGGCCCCTTTATGACCATTTTGGGGCGGTTTGTCTTCGGCAAGGTGTGGTAAAAAATTCCGTTTCATGGCCCTTTAGGGTTTTTAATCGGGGCTAGTTTTTTTGTGTGGTGTGTATTTTAACCCCCTTTTTTTCGTAAGTTTTTTTTGATGCTTTCCCCCCTTTTTTTTTGGGTATTTTTTTTTTTTTTTTGTATTTAAACTGTCCCCCGAGAAAAATTTTTTTGGGGTATCGTTTGGGGTGTCTGTGTTTTTCCCTTTTGGGGTGGTTTTTTGGGGGTTTTTTCGTCTTGTGGGGGGGGTGGTCGCGCCCCTTTTTTAGGCCCCCAAACTTTTTTTTGGGGGCCCTTTAGTGATTTTTTTTTCTGAGGGGTTTTTGGGGGTTTTTCTTTTTTGTTACGTCCCCTTTTTCTGTCATGTGAAAAGTCCCTGAAACCCTCAGTGTCTGCTTTCATGTCAGACCCTTCCGTGGGGGTTTGGGGCATTATCAATTTGCTTTTTTTGGGGGGGCCATTTCGCTTGGCCCCCGAAAAACCCGGTAGTGGGGGTTTTTGGGGGGCTAAATTTTCCCCCCCCCTGTGGGAGTGTGGGGGGGTTTTATGTTTGGGGGGGGTTTTTTTTAGGACGGGGGCCGGCTGCCCAGGATTTCTTCGGGAGCCCCGGTTTTTCTTTTGGGACGCTGTTTGGGTTTTGTTGTCCCGTTAGGTATCCACCATGCCACCACCCCTAGTCCGTATCTCGGTTTTAGTCAAGTGTGAGTGTATTTATGGGGGTTTTCCCCCAGGGGGTAGTTTTTTGGGGGGTCGCTTCTTGGTTGGGGTTGGAGTCAGCCGCGGCACAAAAACGTCGACCTCCTCGAGTAATGGGCCTCCGACTCGATGCTGGATGCGCGAAACTCTTTTGATTGCCTTAAAAAAGGGGAGCTTTTGGGTTCCCCTTAAAAAGAGCGCAATTCAAAAAGGAAGTGGCTCGTCTAAAGACAAGCCCCTTTGAAACTTGGTTCGTTGAAAGGGTGGCAGGGGACAGACGACAGACAAAAGGATGTTCCGAGGGCTTCCAGAAAGGGGAGCAGGGAAAAGCAATTTCCCAAACAGTACCCCCCCCTTTGGCACACCGTGGGGTTTTGGGAAAAAAATTTAAAAAGGGGTTTGCGCGTTTCGCGAAGTTCTGAAACAAAGAAAAAAAAATTTTCCAAAAATTTAGTAATTTGGGGGTTTTAAAAAAAGGGGGGTAAGAAATTAAAACCCAAAAAGGGTTTTTTTTTGATTTTCGTGCGGAGACATATTTGGGGGGTGGGGAAGCCTCCCCAAACCACTGTTGCCCCCACCCGGGTTTTCCGGGGGGGTTTTTGGGGCGTCGATGGACCCCCCCGGGGGCGATGACGAAAGTTCCCAAGCCCCTGGATAAAGAGGATTGGGGGCCCCCGGGGAAATCTAGCGTAAAAAGACGGGCCCCCTTTGGGGAAATGGCCTTGATGGTAGGCTTTTCCCGGTCACGATGAAGGTCTCTTTCCCGGGGAAAAACCAAGGGCCCACAAAAAACCTCGCATCGCTGGGGGAAACCCCCCGCACCTCCTCATATACGTGTCCCGGGTTTTGGCCCCAAGCGGGCACGCTTTTCCGAGGACGGCCTGAGCAACTGCTTTCAGCGTCAGACCGTTCCTTGAGACAGGGCGCTCCCGCCTGTTAAGCAGGGGGCCCCCGGGGCTCCGCCTTTGTCGCCTTGTTGATTTTCTTTTTCAGTTGTCTGGGGGCAGTTTTTTGGCCAGCGTAAGTCCCAAAACTTAACACTGTCCCCCCCTTGATCTGTTTTTTCCGAACACCCGGGATTTGGGGGGCCTGAAAGTACTTTTTTTTCCCCTGAAAAGAGCATTGGGCTTTCTCCACGTTAATCTTGTTCTCCATTGTAGCCCCCCCCCCAACTGGCAGGGGTTGGAGTCGCCTCTCCACCAGCTGCCCCCCCCCGCCCTCCGCAAAGAGCCGTGTCGTCCGCATACGCCCCCAACTCGGTGGCCGGGGTTTTGGAATGTCGTTCACTAGAGATGAAGAGCGCGGGCCCACCAGGGAACCCCCGCGGCACCCCCGCCCGGGCTTCGATTGGGGGGGGGGGGTTCCCAAGGAGTGGAAAAGGGGCGGGGGGAAAGAAAAATTGAAAAAACCTTTAAAATAGGTAGAAGGGGGGGGGGGGGGTTCCCCAGGGAGGGAGTTTAAAAAGGGGGAAAACCCCTCGTGCCAAACACGGTCGAAGGCCTTTTCCACGTCAAGAAAGACAGCCCTTTAGCCCCGTTGTGTTTTAAAATTCTCGTAACCTGTTTTCCCCCGGGCCGGGGGAAATTGATGAAGTAGGGTCCCGCCCGAAAGCCGAAATGCTCGTCCACCAAAATGCCCCCCCTTTGCGAAAAAAGTCGGGTCAGTTTTCGTCATTATTAGTCCTCGAAAACTTGCCCCAAAATCGAGCAAGGGGGGGTCGGGGGGGGGGCGAAGCTGGGGGCCGGGGCCCCTTTTTCCGGGGTTTTGAAAACAGGGACGTTTTGGGGTGCTTTTCCCCCGCGGGGGGTGACTAGGAACGGACGGGGTTTAATAACCCAAAGGAAATTAATCGCCTCCAAAGGGGGCTTTCTGAGGACCGGTTAGATACCGTCCCGGAAACCCGGGGGGTTTTTTTGTCTTTTAAAAAACTATCGCCCGTGACATTTTGCACCTCCCCGGGGGTTTGGTTCACCAAGGGGCGTACGGACCGCGCTGATACCCGCGCCAGTCGCAACGTGCACCGGTTTTTGGGGGTTTTTATCGGGGGAAAAAATTTTTCCTCAAGTGCTCAGCAGAGCATCGGCCTTTTCCCGGGGGGGGGTTGGGCCCCCCCTTGCGCTCCAAAAGGCGGCCTTGGGGCGGGGGGGCCCCCTCGAGTTCCCGTATTTTTACCCAAAGGGCCTGTCCCGCACGCACAGGCTCCAATTTGCCTCCCCCGCACTGTTTGGTATTCTCGGGGGATCTCCCCAAAACCCCCAAAGGGCTTTGCGGCCCAGTTTTGGGTTTTTTACCGGGTCCCTCGGATTTGGGGCCCAAACCTTTTCCCCCCCGGGGGTTTTTTCCCGACGTGCCCGAGGATGGGAAAGGGAAAGAAGCCCTGGCGCCCTTAGGACGGTGTCGGGTCGAACTTTTTGGACCCCCCCTTTTTTTGGGGGGAAATTATGAACTCCCACCGCGATCGATTTCCGCTGCTGTTCTAAAGGTTTGGGTGGGCCCAACCCCCCTTAAAAAATTCGTAAACCTGTCCCCCTCAGTGCGTTTAGGGGGGGGGGTTTTTGGGGGGGGGGAGGAAAAAGGGCACCGCGCGTCCCGGTTCACGGAACGGGGTTGGTCCGAGCTAGCTCAGTAGAGATTCCATAACCCCCTTCTGACCCCCTGGAGACAACGGGAAATCTAGGACCCCGGGGATAGCCCGGGTTTTAAAGGGAAATTGGGGGGGGGGGCGGGGCCCCCGGGAGCCACCAGGCCCCCGGGAATCTATGAAGTGGGAGCAAAACCCCCGCGAGCGCACATAATCCCAGACCCCCCCCAAAAAGGTTTTTAGCGTTTAATTTACCCCCGATTAAAACAGGGGTTTTTTCCTCGAAGCAGCACCCCCATGTCGCCCCGTGGGGCCGGTCGAACCCCGGGGGGGGAGGGAAGTAGATGGGGAAAAAAAACGCACGGCCATCGAGGGGGCCCCGTTGGTGCCGTTGTCCATGTTTGGAGGGGGGGGAAATGAGACGACGTGGTGGCAAGGCCCCCCTTTGGGGGAGAAAACCCCCCCCCACCCCCTTTTCCCAAAATCCCCCGTCGGTCCTCGATGGAGATAAACCTGCTAACGAAACCTCATTGCGGGCGCAAGTGGGGTTTTTTCCCCCCGCAGCATTACGTCACACGATGCTTTGCCAAAAAATTTCAAGTCAGCCTTTTTCCCCCGACCCCCTTGGGTTTTTCCAGAGGCGCCCCTGAGCCCCCCTTAAAACCCGGTGGCCCCCTTTTTTTGGGTGCCTGCCATGGGGGAAAACCGGTAGAGGTGTGTCCCCCCTGACCAGTGGCCAGGGTTTTCCCCCTGGGGGATCCTGGACCTTCCCCAAAGACTCGATGAAAAGCCCAAAGGGGGCCAGCCCCGGGGAAAACCCTTAAAGTAGCTAATGCAATTTTTGGGTTTGCAACACATTCGGTGTGGGGGTTACAGGGGGACAAGGGTGGGATTTTGGGGGGGGGAAAGGAAAAGGGTTTGGGGAAGGTGTGGGGTGGCAGTGGGGTTGGGTGGGGGGAGGGGGGGGTTTTGGGGGGCCCCCGACCAAAGGGGTAAAAACCCGGGTTTCCCCCGGGTTAGGTTTGGTGGTTTTGGAGGTGCCTCGGCCGGGTGGAGGGGTATCTCTTTTTGACAGCAACTGGCGAAGGGATTGTACCAGTGGCTTTGGGTTGGAGCGGGGGTCACTTTCGCCCCCCGTCCCCCAACGTCCCCCGAGGGTTCTGGCCTTCATTTGGGCCCCATCCGTCCTCCCTCTTGGGGGGTTGGGGGCCCGAAATTTTCCCGCCCCCCGCAAGGATTTTTCGTGGGACACCCCCGCCACGCCCGAGGATGGGCCCCCCGGCAGTGCGGGGATTTGGGGAATCGTCTCCCCCGGGCACCCCCCCCTTCGGGTCACCACCCCAGAACCCCCACCTCGGGTTAGGCGGCAATCCCCCGGGCACATGCCCAAACCGGAAAAAATTTTTCTTGCACTGAAACGGGCCGCCTGGGACTTGTACTTCTCCCCCCCAAACGCGGACCCCGCACAGGATGATAGGGGAAAACCCTTTTCGGTTTGCTCCCCGGGGCCAGAGAGACAACGAAGTTCGGCAACCGCTCCCTTTTTCCCCCGGTCTTTTTCCCCCCTTCCCTTGGGAGCATTTGTGGGGGTTTCACGGGGAAACCCATCTCCCTGCTCCCCTGGATGTCTTTTGGGGGGGTTTTTCCGGTAGGAGCCCTTACCACAACCCGCCAGTCGCTCCCGTCCCACTCGTAGGACCAATGCGGGGTCCCCAAGTGGGGAAAAATTCTGGGGGGGGCCCGGGGGGGTAATCTTCCCCGACCGCACGGGGGGCGCCTCGGTCCCCCGGCTGCCGACCCCCTCCAAGGTTTCCCCAAACCCCTTGGAGGATGGCCCTCGCCAACTTGGAAAAACCCCCCCCAAAAAACACAAAAGGGATGGGGGGGTTTTTCCCCCTTCGCTTGCCACCGGCCCAGAGCCACTGTACCAGGCGGGGTGAGACAGGTTTTGCGTTGTTACCCCCCGGGTTTTTCCGCCGTCCCACCCTTTTCCCAGCGTGGGGCACCCTGGCCCGGCCACCGGTGGCCTCGCCTTTTTTACCAGAGCTGCCGCCCAAAAGGTTAAAGGGGTTTCCCCCCCGCAGTTTTTCCCCCTGTTGCCCCGGCCCCTTTCCCCCCCGGGGGGTCTTTTTTCCAAATCCTTCGATCACATCGGCCCCCTTGACTCGTCGGCTCAAGGGGGGGGGTTTGGGCCTGAAGACTGTCCCTCCCCTTCCCGGGGGCGCCCAGCTTTTTAAAACCCGGGGAAATTTTTTGACCCGGTCTTCCCAAAACTAAAAATTTTAGCCGGGCGTTTCACACCTTAAACCCACCCCCCCTTTTGGGGGGGGGTGCCGGAGTTGACGCGGGTTTTTGAGACCCCCGGCTAGCGCTGCGTCATTTCCGCTTGCCCGCGGTCTTTTTGGCGGAGGAAAGGTAGGCCCCCCCCCGGTCAGGGGGGTTGCGTTTTGGGGGCCCCCGGGGTTTTTCCCCCCCGTGCTGGCGGGGCTTTTTTTTTTCCTCCCCGGGTTTTCGGGGTGTCGGCCCTAAAAAAAAGGGGCCCCCCGACTTTTTGGCCCGCGGCACGCTCACCTCCCGTGTCGGGGGGGCCCCCGGGGCTCGCCCCATCGGCTTGTGCCGACGCTTTAAAGGGGGGGGGACACTGTCCTTAAAAAATTTTGGGACGGGTAAAAAAGGGCGTGTTAAAAAGGGGCCCGCCCCTGGGGCCCCTGCCTTTTGGGCCTCCCGCCTCTTTCTTCCCCGGGCCCCCGTCATGTGCGTCCACGCCCCCCAATGGTGTGCGGTGAGGGGCCCCCCTTTTTTCCGGCGGGGCGTCCGCTCTTTCTGGTCCTGGGTGTTTTTTCAAACGAAAATTTAAAAGGGTTTATCGTTATGAAAATCATTATTATAAGTGGGATTAAAATAAAAAAATGATGTTGGGTTTGGGGATAAAATTTTTATCTGTTTTATCGCGTATATTTTAAGGCTTTTTTATTAAGCCTGTCTGGGTGGTGTAAAAAACTTAATATTTTTTTTTTTTACCCCCGGGGAAAAAGTATACACGTGTTTTTTTTTTCGCCTTAACATTTTTTCCTTATCCCGGGGCGAGGCGGGGGGGTGTAATTTTAAAAATTTTAAAAACCCTACAACAACAAATACTACCCCCCTAGTAAAAAAAAAAAATTTTTTTTTTATTTTTTATTTTAGGGGAAAAAAAAATTTAGGCGGGTTTTTTTGTCCTAGGTGTGGGTCCGGGGTGAGCTAGACGGGGGGATTCTCAGACACCACCGCGCGCGGGATGCCCCTTTTTGTCCCGGGGGCCCCCTTGGGGTTTTTGCGAGGCTCGCGGGACTCATCGCTGTTTTTTTTTGGAAGAGATGTATGTCCCCCTCTTGCCGGGTATTTTGCGGGGGTTTTTTGGAGTCGGCGGGGGGTGTGACCGGGAGGTTAAGCGGGGAGGTTGGGGGGGGTTTTGGGGGGCCCTTTCCCCGCTACGCCGGGGCCGGGGTGTAATATTTTTGGGGTTTAAACACACCGGGGCCCCCGTGAGGGCCGAAGTTTTTCTTTTTTTTTTATTGATTTTTTAAAAAAGTGTGTATAATATATAAGGCAGGGGAAAAAACTATATCTTATCATTTTTTTTTTATTTCGTCTTTAAAAATAGGGGGGCGCCCAAAGATAATATATGAGGGTTTTAAAAAATTTTTAGGGGGGATTGAAAAATTTAATGAATGTATTCAATTTTATTAAAAATACTGGCCCAAGATTATTAAGTTTTAAAATTTTTAAAAAGAAAAGTTTGTTTGAGGGAAAGGGTTTGATAAAATTTTCCCTTGTATCCTCTTTCTCGAAGCTTTGAAAAGGGAGGCACACCCGGGTTGTGAGGGGGGGTTTTAAAAAGAGGATCATATTTTTTAGTCTCCACTCTAAGCGGCTGACTTTTTTTTAAAAAGGAAAAAAATCCCTTTTTTTTTTTTCCCCCCCAAATAAGTTCCCATTGGGCGTTAGTATTTTTTTTTTTGCATTGAAAAAACTTTTCCCCCCTTTCCCTTGTTACCTGAACTTTCATTAACGCGGGGCGATTTCTCTCTTCGGCCAATTTTATGTCTTTCAACTTTCCCGAAAAAATTTTTAATTTAAAAATTTTTTAAAAATGGCAAAATATTATGTTACAATAAATTTCCCCCAAATTTATGTAAAGAAATTTTTATTTAAAAAAATTTCCTGCCTACCATCGAGAGTCTGGGATCACTTTGTGGGGGGCATGTACTGGACGTGGTTTTAGAATGTCCCGCAAAAACCCCACTTATCGTAAGAAGCAACAAAAAGGGGGGAACCTCTGTGCAGGCGTTTTCGGTGGGGGCAAACTTTCCTATTTTTTCCCTTCGTCTTTTTTTTTCTCTCCTCTCTCTCCTTCCCTCTATTTTTTTTTTAAATTCGTCCCTCCCTACCCCCTGCCGTTCCCTGGGAAGCCTTTTCTTCTCCGTTGATGACCCTTGGCTAAAAAACTGGCTCTTCTCTGATAATTACGGGAAATTTTTTTAAACTGCGAAAGAAACCGGTTGAAATTTTTTTTAGAAGAAGGGCCTTAGGATAAAAAAAACCCGTGTATCCTCTTTGAAAAAAAGATCATTTTTTTTTTTTCATGAGGGCCGGAAAAAAAAAAATTGCCACTTTCCCCCACCCACTTGCTTCGATGACCCTTCCCCCCCCCTATGCCCCATACGAATTTGTAAAATAAAGCTGGGGGGGGTTTTCCCTTTGGGGAGGGTTAACAGGCCCCACATGTTTTAAAAAACCAACTTGGAAAAACCTGGATCTACGATCCGTTTTATTATTAAATTGCCCCAAAAAAGGCCTTGGGCACCCCCATTGTTTAGTCTGACCCCCTACTGCCCGCTTGCACCGTAATGCCCAAAATTTTTTTTGGAAACCCCCTGCCTGCCCCCCCGCCCGGGGCGTGTTTTTTTTATGAGGCGGAAACTGGTGGGGCCCCCCCAGCCCTTTAATTGAAAAATTCCCAAAATGGTGAGGACCCCCCTGCTTTCGGGGAATGTCCCCGATAGATAAAAGGGAAAAACCCGGCGTGTCACCCCCTTTGCCCCCCGAAGAATGAAAAAGTGGATTTTCCCTTTGGGGTTTCAAAAATAAAACTGGGGGAAAAGGAAAAAATAATGATCCAGATGCAATGCCCCTTCCCACAGCGCAAATAAAAGGGGGATACCGTTGAGCCCCTAAAACATTTAAGGTGAATTTAAAAAGCAAAAGATTAGTGAACAAAACTGATAGCTTTCCCTAAAAAATTACAACCCCTTTCCCCCCAAAAAAAGTTCCGACCCGCTTCCACGTGTGGGGGCCGGCCGTATTTCCAACGCTGGGGTTTTGTTTTTTAACCCCGGGTTTGGGGGAACAAGTTTGATCCCGGGGAACCCAAAACCCGTGAGTTTGGGGGAAAAGGGGCTCCGAAAACCAAACCCTGGGTCTCCAAAATTTTTATAATTTTTCAATGGTCCCCCATTTCCCCTTTGGGCTCGGTCCTGTCTAAAAGGATGGTAGAGAAAAGTCCTGGAGACCCCAAAAAGAAAGAATTTTCCCCTTTTCCAAGGGCCCCGAAAAGTATACTTCTCTGTAAGTCGGTAAAAACAGACTTTACAGCAAAAATTTTTAGCCCCAAATAAAATTTTTTCTCCCGCCTTTGCGCAGTAATTTTGAAAAAACCCCACCCACCTGTACCACCCCTACTCTGAACACAAAGACAACCAGCCCAACTAAGGTTTTCCCAAAAAAAATTAGAATTTGGGACCCCATTCAGGGGGGTCGTCCCACCACCCCTTTCCCTAAAGGAAACCACCTCAGGGAACCCCCCCGACCCTCAGGAAAACCTCCTAGCCTTCCTCAAAAACCGACAAAGCCCCCTTTTTGGGGGGCCCCCTCCTTGTGTGTAAATCATTTTCGGGGGTTGTTGGTTCCCCCCTTCTACCTTCTGGGTCCCCAAAGGGGGGGATTGGGCAGCGGAACATTAGAGGTTGCCCGGGGAAAAACCCCTTGTGCCTTTAAAATAGTCCCCGCGGGGACCGCCAAAAAATTTAAAAGCTAAAAAAAGTCGAGGGCCTTAAAAAAGAAATTCGGCAAAGATCCGACGAGCCAGTTTTCCCCCAAATTTAAAACCGAACCCCTCTATTGAACGGGATGTCCAGGAAAGCTGGGAAAGACAAGAGGACCTAAAAAGGTCCTCAACCAATTTTTTATTCTTAAGAGACATTTCATGGATCGCGAGGATAACTAAATTATATATTAATAAATTAGTCGCTACTACAATCGAATTGTAAGGGTTTTTTTTCCTCGTGTAGTTTAAAAATTAAACAACCGATTTCTTTCCTGCATATTTTTTTATTGTGTCTGCAGGAGACCCACTTCCGCCCAACTGACATCACGAAGCTCTGAGTACGATGTAAAACGTACCGACAAGCCATTCTTTGATCAGCTATCGGCGGTATTGGCTATACTTGCACGAGAATATTTCACTTAATATTATATATGAAAAAAGTGATCGCTGTCAAACTCTCTTGCTATGGAAGTGACAGTGTGCTGCATCTACCTCCCACCAGGTGAAAGTTTTCAAAGAGGACCTAGAAGTCCTCTTTATACAACTTCCCACCCCAAATTTTTCTTGGGGATTTTAACGCAATAACATGGTGTGGGGGTCTAATTTTACATAGCACCGGTGGAATGGTAAGGGATAACTTGTTTCGGGAAACTGGTGTTAATGAAACACCGGACACAGACACTCTTTTCCACCTTTATCCTCTGCCATCGACCAACTTTATGGAGCCCCGGGATCGTTGCTCACTTTCTTTGGGAAGCCCCATTCGGACCTATTTTGCAGCGATCATTTCCCTCATTCGATTTCACCACCCTTACAGATCCTCCCAGTACATCACGGAACCCCAGTGGGTTATCAAACGTGCTGATGGGATTAAATTCCGCGAGCTCGCCGTTTTTGAGTGATTCTAATGACATCAATGTTAAGGCTGGACATTTTACTTCGCGGTCATCATGGCGGCGAGGCTTCCATCCTTAAATCTCGCCAAATACGCCCATCCCCGTCTTGGGTAGAACGAGGAGAAACGGTTTGCTATTTCTGACCGTCGAAGAGCCCTAAATCTCTTTCTCGACGTCCTATTTCCCCATAATCTAGAGTCATTCCGGTTCTACGTGGTCACCCTTCTAGTTATTAGGAAAGCAGAAGATCTTGGGAGATTAACCTTAAAATTTCCCACCTCACAACAAGGTTTGGGAAAAATTTCCCTAAATTACGTGTAGCAATAGTCCAATTAATAATTATAACTGCCCTCATGTCAAACGGTTCGCTTGTCTCTTCCCCTTTTGGAGGTCTCAATGTAATTGGGCTCTTGTTCGCCGCTATTTCTAGAACTGCGAGCTACTCTCACGCCGCGGTGCATAGCTAAAACTCGAGCGCCATACTTTGATTTTTGTTAAAGTCGGGGGGGGAATAACCCCCCCGCTTTACCAAGATGAGCTTTCTTATGCCATGTCCGATTTTTTACAATTTAGGATATTAAGATGTAAGATGTTAATAAAGTTAAACTATGTAATTAATTTCTCATGACTGTTCCTTAGCTGGAATTTGTTAGTTCCTCTCCTTAATGCCCAATCATCAGACCCGGGATAAGGTTAAAACGACATGTTTCAGCTTTCAGCCCCTCATCAGGTGTCTTAGTCCCAAATAGGGTCAAGATGTTTCCCCGCATTCTCCACAAAGTAGTGAAGGGGTACCCAAAAAGGTTCAAACACCTTTATTAAATTGACATTATTATCTTTCAATGTGGCTACCACACATCATCCTTGACAAAAACATTTTATAGCAATGTAATTTTATTTAAATTTATTTAATGTAACGGTCTTGTTTAATCTCCTTTTTAACTATATTTAATGAAAAAATTTAATTTCCATAAGGTCTACCAATTGTATATTCTCGTTTATGCACTTGTCTTAGTTTTAAAGTTTATCTTTATACTTATTTAGATGTATTAATTGTATTTTTAAATGACTGTTTCTTAATTATCAATTTGACGGATCCTAAATAGGCTTATTATTATCAGTATTTAATAAATTTTTTTTCTAATAAACTTTCTCATAAATGTAATTTTTCACTAAACCAATATACAATATTTAACATATTACATTAACTACATTTTTATCTTTTTTGATATTTATTTCTACCCAATATTTCTACTAAACCCCATATTTAAAAAAGGATTACTGTATTTATCTTCTCCGTTTATTGTGGTATCCATTATACTTTCCTAATATAAACCCAATTTCTATTTAATGGTTCTTAGAAATTTTTTTCCCCTTCCTTTTCTTTTAATACTCTCATTAAGCTTGTCCTTACATAAATTATTATTTCCCTTACTAGGATAATATGAATATAATACAATTTTAAATATGGTTCTTGGTGAATTAGTGTTTTTACGCTGAATTAAGCCATTTTTAAAAAATTTTTTGTTTTAATTATCGTGTCATCGTTCAGTTCTATTGCACAACCATAGTGCTCTGTTGGCTTGTCCCTTTCTACTTCTGGAATCCTCTCGTACAGATTAAACATTAACAAATCTTTAATATTGATTCTTTATCACCCGGCTCGCCTTTTGCTGGATTCCTGGTCATGCGGTTTTCCAGTAAATGAACTGGTGGACCAGGCAGCCTGACTCGAGGGGCGGATCGGTTGTAATATTTCTTGATCGAAGGGGTTAGCTTCGGCGTGGGGTCTTACGCTCCCTGGCCGGGCAGTGGGTTTAAACCCCCTGCTCAGATCAACTGCGTTCTATGAGAATAATAATAATTTAAGATCTTCCAAAAAGTTTTTAAATCCTGTTCGAGACTTTTTGTAAAATTTTATTTATAGAGAAACAAAATTTCTATAGCCTACCTTTGCGAATGGTGACAAGTACCTGGAGTGATGAGATGATATCTGGGACGCCCCAATCTTGATTCTTGAGCACTTATAATTTTTTTTCCCACGAGAGCTTTATGGCTGTTACCCCAGACTAAGAGACGCTTGAAAAACTTTTTACCGTTATACAAGAAAAAGGGTTTTGGGTAGGTAAGTCCAGAGCCGTTAAGAAAAGAGGGTCAATGCGGGTTGACACCTAGTGCTAGTAAGTATAATTAATTACAAAAAAAATGAGCACAGCGCTCAGGTATATTCATACTAAACATACCGCCCTTTTTGAACAACTATTCAATGAATGTTTAGAACAAAGATACAACAATCACGAAAGAAACAAAAATACAAGATCCAACAATAAAGAGGCAAAAAAAGCAAAAAAAA
This sequence comes from Timema cristinae, assembly GCA_039000515.1. NCBI lineage: Eukaryota > Metazoa > Arthropoda > Insecta > Phasmatodea > Timematidae > Timema > Timema cristinae. Next base: position 122,768 of record JBCFYV010000476.1, on the reverse strand, counting down.
CGAGATAACATAAAAAAAGGAACGATAAAATTACAATTACAACCCTTTTGAGTGGGAGGGGAAACATTTGACGACAGGCCTAGACAGTGTTCCCCTTTTGGGTTGCGCAAAATGGTCAACTCGAACAATGCCATCTTTTCCAGGCGAGGTCGATGTTATGCTCCAAAAAGCCAAGACGGCTGTGGGGTTCATGAATGAGGACGAGTCTCCGACTTGTAGATTACTTTCTGCGTTGTCCATTTTGAGCGTTGCTGAAGTGTGAAAAATACTCCTTATAACCATCTTTTCCTGAAGTGTTAAAAGTGATGTGACTAAATTCCACCCTTTTCAATCGTTGCATGGTATTCAGACACATCGTTTCAGTACGACAAGCAGAGGAGACCCGATCAAGAAGTGTCAGGATTTAGAGCATTTAGTTCGCGGTCATAGATATAGGGACTAGCGGTCTAGAGTTCAACATAGCTTCCATTTAGTCGTCAACGTTATGAATTCTAAGTTCAATATCTGATCTCCAAGAGATTGATATTTGGCGCTTTTATAGCAGATTCCCAAAGTCCTCCCTGATTGGGTCAGCTGGAGGCTGGAAGTGAAATTTTATGGAATTTTTGTGCTGCAAATTGTTGAAGTTTTGTGTGTGGTCTTGAACTAGATAATCGTTAAAGGTTTTCTTCAACTGGTGAGAGGCACCTATGAAGTTTGTCCCCACAATCCGAATATAGATCTGACCAGAGCCCTCTTTTTGAAACAAAGCGGGTGAGGGCAGCGATGATTGCATCCGATGTAAGGTCTGTACAACTTCGAGGTGAACTGCTTTATTTTAGAAGCAGACAACAAGCAGAGATGGGCTTTAATAGGCGATGGCGTCTGAGAGTGTGTAACTTCCTGAGAATGGCCCTCATAATCCATTCCAAATTGAGAAATGTACGTGAAGGAGTAACTCGAGTTTCAGGTAGATCGACATCTGGGATTTCTGACTTTCGTTTGTTGCGAAAAAAACGAATACATTTAAAAAAATTTGAAGTCTAATTTTGCTGCGAAACGATAAGATCCAAATTAATTTGGGAAAAATAAACTGCAACAATTGAGGTACGGCATGGAGATGTTTGAGGTGATGGTGATCAATAATCAGGTTGACAAGTTATGGGATTTTGGTAACACGAAGGGTGTTTAGCTTTCACGAGCCAAATTACGGCTCATTACATCTGTATTTTTTAATGACATGGATCTATTGAAAGCAATGCAACAACAATTGGGGAGTCCAAACAAAACTTAAGCAGCGTTGCCACACGCTGAAAAAATCAACTACGACATGTTTCATCGCATCATCGAAGTGGGAAATTCGTTTATGTCAACTATAGCCATCAACTATCCTGAACTAGAACAACATTACAAATGAGGACGTTATTATCATAAGAGGTGTTAGCTATTAAAATGTTTTAAAACTCACTGAAGAAATGAGCAGCGAAAAGAAAGTTACTGCTTTCCAAAATAATCTTGCTTAGCCAGGCAATGAAAAAGTGGTGCAATAAATTTATTAAAACCCACTATGTTGAAAATTACTGAAGGAAAGGGGCCCTCGAACTGTAGGAAGCTCTAAACAAAACGTTTTAAGTCCATTGGGAGAGAACAAAGTGTATGACGCTTCTCGTCGTACAATCACTGTGCTAAGTCTTCAAGAGATGGCCGCACCGCAAAATCTCAACCCAAGGCGGGCCGGCGTGCTATCTCCCTGCACTGTAGCGGAAAAAAAAAGTCTATTTTAACTAAGTTAACTTGGATATGGTAGGTTAATATTGTTTTTTAAAATAAAATCATAATAAAAAGATATAAAAAAATTTACTAACAAAAAATTACTAAGAATTAGTGGATCGAGTGATTAATGATTCTGGACTGCTGGGTGCGGTTGTATCCTGGGGTAAATGCTGCCAGCTAGCCCCCAACAGCGATGCTTCACCCAGCTCGGGTCACCGCATGAATACCATATCCAGCCGGATATAGGCTTGTTGGATGTCCGGCGGTTCTCGATACCCCTCCCATGGATTCAGAGGAAGCGACGCTGCATCCCGTGCCGGCCGGGATTTCGTCACTTGGCTTTTTGCCGCCAGGGCCTAGCGGATGCCTAGCTGGTTGGCGGCAAGTGTCCAGCTGCAGTTTGCACAGAGCCACCACGCGTGATTGTGATCTGCTCGATGTCGCGGGGTCCCCCCTATGAGAGCGTCCACCAGCACCAGGGATCGGGCAGCCGAGTTGTTCCTCCAAACGGTCTGCCTATTGCCATGAATCCTCTGCATGAATCGACCGTGGTCTTGGTAGATCCTAGCCGGGCCCCCAGTTCCGTCTTTGCTTCTGTTCTTCATCTCCCTTAGTGTCTTCTAACCTAGTCGGGTGCTGGGCTTGCCAACCTGTAATATAGAACTAGAAAACCTTTGTAATAAACATAAACGTTGCTTGTTACATATTTGCCTACACTGTAAATATTGTTTAAGACTATTACTCTCCTTCTATTTAGTCAGAAAATTTCTTAATTTAATATCATCGATTTACTGTAATACTTAAGCTTTTACCAAGACGATAAAAAATTTACTCTGCAAGCATGATAGTTACACTACAAACAACACCAGAACGTTCATCTGTTTATGTAGTTTACAATTAAATCTTGGTGTCATTTCGCTGATCAAAGGAGACTTAGGGTTTAAAACCAAACTCACACACAACACACAAACAATGTGGGTTAGATCTATATTTAGTGGTCTTAATTTTTCACGATAGTTGTAAACTTGAATTATGAATATGTTATGTAAAATATTATCTAAAATAGTTCGCAAAGGCCGTCAATATTTGTAAACCACCACGTTTTAACATGGAAAATCCTTCATGATAAGCGTAATGGAACCACTTCTTTATAATATTGTTTGATGTTGAACTTCGAATTCATTTCCCAGTACCCTTTACTATAGTCTATTATCTCAAATCAGTTTTATAATATAAAAGTACAAACATTGTTCGTTGTGCTTAGGCTATTATTTGTATTTTAATTGACAAAATTTACAATACCGTTGTACCTTTAAATTGAGCTTCTTTGTCTTTTAAACTAGCGTGAATGAAGCCTCAAAATACTAAACATAACAGGTATAAATGTGGCTCTATTAATTTGTAATCAGGAGATTAAACCTAATAAAAATCAATAAGCTTAGAGGAAAGATACATGGACCCAAAATTTAGAAACACATAGAAAATATCATCTTCATTCAAAATTTTAAATATAAACTAACTAGTGGAGCTGATTGTAGCCATTCTGAATTGGTCCCCTCCCATTCCAACATTTCCTAAACAATACACAAATAAAAAATACATTAATTGATAATCCATTTTCCATAATCCCACTAATCCTGTATTGTTTCAAACCGAATGGTTTGGTTATGAAGCCTCCTCCACGGCCACTAGCGCTTTAATTTTTTTGTCCATTGTTCTCACAAATCACCGGGTTTCAACACCTAAATTTATTTTCATCAATTATTTATAGTAGGAGACTATTTTCACATCTATAGAGAACAACCTAGTAAAACAGTGGCGAGCCTGGGTTTCCACTCCCGCAAGCAATAGTACACCCCAATGGTTGGACCTTTAGGCACACACAGTCTCTTCAATTCCTAATTAAACCTGTGGCCCTAACGGAACGCACATGTATTGTAGCGTTAAGAAAATATGGAAGTAAAATTATTATAAAGCTAGCACCCTTGAATTAATTTAAAATCTCCACTTGTAATATGTCAAATATTTTAATAAGTCGTTATTGAAATCTACATTGAAAATCCTCTCTCAATTACAGTAATGTCGGTTACTCATCTTTCTTGACTCAATGTAACCTCTGAAACTTTTTGATTTATTTTAAGTGGTGAGAAACTTCTCCTCAGCTTGCATTAAAGAATATATGTTAAAAAATTAATAAAGTCACAACAAGTTAGTCACACCTCTGCACTCCACTTGTACACCAGCGAAGCAAATCTAAATTGTCCTTTTAGCAATCTGCACACGTTTCTACAGCTGACTAAAATAGCCACAACCTTTTGCTGTTTAGTTTCCGCCGGGGCATCATCACCCTAGATCTCCCTTCCGCGTTACACTACCCACTGGGGTAAACTAATTTTTGGTATAAGATTCTGAGTACTACATACATCCTATACAAAAATGCAATGGCCAACACTTACTAACCAGTAATAACAAAATTTTCCTACTCTATTATTTTCCATGAATTTATATTTATAAATCTAGTGCTAGTTTAAAATGTTCCAATATTAAAACTCGATAACCCTGTCAATGATGTGTTTATTCACAGTAATATCTAAATAGTGCCTCGATCTGTTCTCTTAGATCTTATACTTTGTCATCATAATACTTTGTCTTTTAAGGGCTTCGCTTTATCCTTTCCCACCCGTTTCTGCATCCCTAATCTTACAATTTTAAAATTATATTACATTATAATTTATAAAATACATAATTATTTGTAGTAACGAACAATATATATTCTTTAGATTAGATAATGATCAAAATAAAAGGATTATAAAAAAGAGAGTATTAGATTAATAAAAATAAATAATATTGACAAAATTAATTAAGTGATTATTTATTAAACCAATGGACAGAGTGTGCAAAGTTGTTTTACAATAGAAAATCAATTACAATCAATAATTGTGAGTAAAATAAATTGATTAATGAATGAAAAAGTGTTTTAACAGTTAAAATAATAAATTGAACCATTATAAACACATTAAAAATTGAGTCAAAAAGTACAATAGACAGATAAAACAGTAAAAACATGTGTTTATATACTTTGTAGTTAAAATAAAATAGGGTTATAACATTATAAACAATAATAAATAATGTTAAATAAGTTCCATAGAGAATGGAGCTCTAGCTTGCATAAAGATTTTAGTTGGTTTGTTTTAATAAAAAAGGTATAAAAATTATTTCTATTCAGAGTTATTCTGGTAATTACATTTTAACAACCCATAAATAGTATTAAAACAAATGTAATGAAATATGGATAATATAAATAAACTTAATATAGTGGAATAAGATAAAATCAAATGACACAGATGGAATTTTGTGAAACAAAAATTTTTTTTTAAATTAAGTTAAATCTATTCTTATCTGTAAATTTGAATTCCCTTCGGCCGTAAAAGAGGCTGTTTAATCACAATTCCACATGTTTGCGGCGCTCGATGGCACCATCCTTCATCTAAACAAGAAAATAGTTACCGTATAAGTGTTTTCCCCCAACCCCCTGGCTCCTATAAAAGCACACACCCTAGATAAGGCCTTGCTCGACGTTTCTTCGACTTATTTTGTTTTAGCTTATTGCCTTACATGCCGTTTTGGACTATACAACCTTACTCCCGTGAATAGGAATTGTGATAAGGAGAATGTATAAAATGTACCTGTACTTCATACAGAAATAAAAATAACATTTAGAAAAAAAATCGAGAATTCCGCTGCAATTGAACCCCGATCTCCCTGTTTGTCAGTTAGTCGAGACTAAAAGCCCTGCATTTTGTTGTGTGTGCACGATCAGCCTTGAACGATTTTAATAGATTGTTATTCCTATTCTCGAACAAAATTGTGTTTGTTTTGTGATCTACAATCTTATACTTTAGCATTCAATCATATAATATATGGCAAGCTTTTATGTCGACTTACTGTCTTGAGTAAAGTAATCTGCCTCAAGAACCTGTGTTCATGGTAAAACGCCGCCAGTCCAAAGGATTTCTTTCGAGTGTAAAATCCTAGCATAACTTCTTTGAGAGAGTAAGCCACGTCCCAGTTAATTGTTTATGTAAGATAAACCCTTAAGTTTGTTGAAAATACCTTTCCGTCAAAATTGTTAGGCCTTTCGTATCTCACTACATAAAATTCTCATCTGATTTAATCATTGTCAGAAAGTGCACTATTTAAATCACAAAATAAATTAAACTATTAGTTTGACCCATCCTTACCCAAGGCAATAAAAGTTCAAATGATATCATAATAAGACTTTTAACCAAACCAATAATTTCAGTAATCCACGGCCACTGCTCATAAGTCTTATCCATCTGTGTTTATATACAAATTTTAATTTTAATATGAAATAAGCTAAAGGAATAGATATTTATATTAACATATCCACATTTTTGCAGGAAGCGAAAGCGTGGAAAAACACTTAGGAAAAGAACAGCCCTTATCCCCACTTGGCTGATATTGAACCCAAACTGACACTACGTCAAACCAATCAGGATCCTTAAACTGTACCTCGTACACCCGACATTTAGAATCCATTGAGGAAGATTATGGATGATGTTCGATAAAATATTCTTTAAATATTATTAATGTTGTGATTTATGAAACATTTTCCGTACGCCCCCCACGGGTTTTAAATAGTCCCCATAACCACTGCTTGTCGTAAGAAGCGACTAAAAGGGGTTCTGTGCAACTACCTCGTGGGGAAAAAACTATCCTATATCTTTCCTCATATCAATTTCTTCTGCCTTCACGTTCCCCATTTTTGTTCACTCTTCCCCTTCGCTTTTATCATCCCTTACCTTTTTCTTCATTTCCCCACCGTCATTCCTCCAGAGGCCTTTGCTTTCCGTTTACAGACCTGCTACTTACGCCCTCCTCTTTTATTATTGATGCAACTGCCTTACTCCCGAATGAAAGTGCGCTGGTTTAATATCTGAAAAGGCCTTAGGGATACAACCGTACCCTACCTGAGAAAAGACAGTGCGTTCAGAGTCCCGACTAAAATTAGCACTTTCCTGCATACACGTACTTCTGCGGTGTCACTCTTCCGCGATGCGCCACATGAAGGTTTCTGACTAGCGTCTATGGAGCCTCTCGTCCGGCAGATTAACAGCCCTATGTGGAGTACCAACTAACTGGATCAACCGGGTCTACAACCATACTTTTGCAGTTTTCCTCCACTCATTTGATTGAGTCTCTTGTCACAGCTGACACCTACTGCCGCTGCACCGTAACGCCTGTTCTTCGAGCATCTACGCCCGCCCTCACAGGCCTATTAACGATAAGAGGAGGAAAACGGTAAAGGCCCGCCCACCCTATTGATGAAAACCAAAGATTAGAGGCCCCAGCCCCGCTTCCAGAGATCTCAGTGAATATATGAAGATCTGATAACGTGGTCAGCCATTTATCCTCGAAAGATGATAAATGGACAGCAAAATCGACGTTTTAATAAGGAAACTGCGCGATGGCACCTTATGATTCAGACTATGAACCGAAACATTCATCCCGCACAAAATATATGCGATCTCACGAAATACGGGAGTAAATACGCAAATTACAGGTTAAAGTGAGCCCCACAGTTCCTCAATGTTTGCAAGGGAGTGTCAATTTTATGACCTCGACTCGTAAGCATTGAGGAGATCTAGAGGAGGCTTTCCCCCCAAGCATGTCACCGAAGTGTACCGTATTGTCACAAAAAAAGGGACAAAGAATAGAAGATGGATAAGTAAATCCATCACATTTCGACTCCTACCTTCCGAAGAGGGCCGAGCAGCTTCCACGTCTCAGGTCCGGCCTTATGTCCTAACCCTCGCAGTTCCAGTGCCATAATTGTGCATACGATAGCAGCATGCCGTGTAAGCCAACCTTGCGGATTGTGGACCAGCAGGCTCATCGAAACACATGCGAGTCTCCGAAATACTGCTGTCAACGCAAGGTCCGCATTCGCCTGGTCTCGGCCTGTCAAAATGGGAGGATAGAGAAGAAAGTCCTTGGAATACAATTTCGGAAAAGAAATCTCATAGCCCCATCACGCCAAGAATTACGTATCATAGTCAAGCCCGGTAATTTCAAACTTCATATAGGCCCGATTGTACAGTCCAAAATATAAACTGTCCCAACGGCCATTGCGCCGTTTAATCTTGCTAAGGAGCCAACGCGACCTGACATTGGTCTCTTCCTCGAACATTTAATTATTTTCGGCGCCAAATCTGGGGCGCCTACTAGTTATTAGAAGAGCAAAAACCGCCACTACGGTCGTCTCCCCACCTATACCACACAGAACCCTCCTCGAGAAATCCCCCGAGCCCACCTTGGGAACACCACCCGAGCCCGCCTCGGGGGAACACCCCCGACCCGCCTCGGGAAAACCCCCAGCCGCTCGTGGAACACCCCCGCGCCCGCCTCTGAACACCCCCGACCCCGCCTCGGCATTAAAACAAGCGCCGTTGTTGAGCCTCTCTCACCCGCCTCTTCTTTACCGGAGGTGGGAACGAGTTGCGGAACATGGCCGCTAAGCGAGCCCACTGTGCCTGAAGAAACCACGAGAGACTCGCCGAAAAATTTTTTATTAAAAAATAAAGCGTCGAAGCCTTAAAGCCTTCCATCAAGAATCTAAATACCCATCTCCCCAAAATAAAACTGAAGGCCTCATCCATGAACGAGTACAGAGAGACTTTAAAGGCAAAGGCCTAAAAAAGGGCCTCAACAATTTTTTATTCTTAAAGATAGTAAATATTCGAGGATAACTAAATTCATTCAATTAATTTATTTTGCTACTACAATGGAATTGTAATGGGGGTTTTCTGATGCTCGGGCAGAGAAATCAGAACATTAAATTTCTTCCCTGCATCCGTCATCTTGTGTTTGTGAACCCACATTCCCACAACTACTACCCATGCTCGGTACGATGTTATCGTACCGACAAGGCCTTCTCTTTGATCGGCTAGCGGAGTGTGGCTATAGCGCACTAAGTACAATACATCATTAAATATTAATAGCAGTGTTTCGGATCTCCAAGTAACGCTGTCAGAGCTCTCCCTTCTATGGAGTATACCGTATCTGCAATCTACTCCCACCTAGGTGAGACTTTCCAAAGGACACAGAGCCCTCTTATACAACTTCCCCGCCCCTATATCTTCTTGGGGGACGTTAACCGCATAACCTGTGTGGTCTAATTTTACAGAATGCCGCGCGGAGAAGTGGTAGAGGATATTCCTTGTCTCGGAAACTGGTGTTAAGAACACGTAACCCAGACACTCTTCTCCACCTTTAATGGTGTATCCTTCTGTCATCACCTAGCTCTATTACCCCGGGAATTGCTCCATTCCCGTTGGGATGTTCACCGAACTATGATGTGCCACGATCACTTTCCAATTCGCTTTTCAAAAATCCCAAATCTTCCCAAGTACTGCAACGGTTACTTCACCCGAAGTTCTTATACTCTAACTGGATATAATTCCGCGAGCTCGCCGTATAAAACGAACCCCATTTCTCCCGACGTCGATGTTAATGCTGGCAGATTTACTTCGACGGTGCCATAACGGCGGCCGAGGCCCCATCCCTAAATTCCCTCGCCAAACCCCGCCACCGTCCTGTTCCCTGGGAACAGGATTGCCGCTGGCTATTGTCTAACCGACGAAGAGCCCTGCGTATCTTATTCGACTCCCTACTTCGAGAATTCTGAGTCTATTCCGGATTCTATCGTGGCTAAGCCACCATATATTCGAGAAAGCAAAGAAGATCTGAACAGTTATTCTACCCTTGACTATTCATCTCTCTCTACAATCAAATTTGATCACATCGAAGAGTACGTAGTAAGCAAAAAAATACCATTTATAATATAACCCACACTCAATTCAAGGTTCACAAATTGTCTCCTCCCCTATGGAGCGCCAATGTATTGGCTCGATTTCCGCCCTATTTCTAGCACTCGACTACTCTATACGAGTTCGCTGTGCATAAGCGCAGCTTACGAGCGCCTTACTATTGATTTTGCAAAGTCGGAGGGAGGATTATAACTCCCCTTTCACGCAAAGATGGAACTGACCTATGCCCTCACCCAGCGGTAACACATCTTCCGTCCAGATTGATACCACTATGAAATGTTCGCAGCTGCCCCTCCGACACCGATATTTTCTGGACCTTTCACTAGTTTTGGAATCTCACAGTTCCCTCACGATGGACAAGCAAACCGTTGAACCTATATATAAAGTGCAAAGATATAATTAAGCCAACTAGTTATCGCCCGATAGGCTTGAACTAGTTGGTGTATGTAAAATATGGAAAAAATTATAATTAAACGACTTATATGGATTTCAGAATCTCCGCAATCTGCTATCAATTATTCAATTGTTTTCGCCGAACCGAGCTACAGTGGATCATCTTTCCTCTAAGACGCTGTCCGTGACGCTTTCCTCATAAGCAGCACCTTCTGGCTGTTTTTTTTGACTGAGAAAGCGTACGACACCACCTGCGGATCGGCATTGTGTAATCACTTTTTAATTGGTTTCAGAAACCTTCTTCTTTATATCTAATTTTATGTCGAAAGAAACTTTTCGGGTAAGGTTAAATAACACCTTATCCGAGATTTTATTTCAAAAAAGGGTCCCTCAGGTAGTATTCTGACTGTTACGTTTGCGCTATCGCGATAAATAGTATTGTGGACACATTGCGCCTCACCCTTTCTTTCATGACTCTTTGTGGATACCTACCAATTTATTGCAGTTCGTCAAGTCTCCACAGGGTGAACGACAATACAACTGAGTGTTAACAATCTTGTCGTGGGCATCGCTAATGCTTTCGCTCTCTGGCAGCCAAAACGACGGGTCGTCCACTTCCATAGAGTACGCGAATACAGCCTTGCCCCCAATATTTTAATGAACCCGCCGTTCTCATCCTCAGATACGGTAAATTTTCTGACTTTATTTAGTTAAATTAACTTGATCCCCCTACATCAAAGACTGAAACGGGTCTAAAAAGACTCTAAACCCTCAAGTTGTACGTCGGTTCTGTTGTCGGATATGGAAACCTTGAGCGCCTCTATAAGCTTGGTAATCAAAAACTTGATTACGCAGTTTTTATTGTTCCGCTAACCCCGCAGTTAAAGATGCTCGATTACGTCCACCAGCGCATTCGACTGGCAACGGGCTGTGCGTACCAGTCCCATCGTCGCATCGTGCCGACCCGTGTGACCCTCTTTCTTACCGTGTCGGACAAGCTATCCCCATATTCACCAGTCGAGTTTCTCCCTGAAAATACGGCCCTCCGAAAAGCCATTATGATCTTCAAGTTCCCTAAAGCACCACCCATCTTTGTATATGAAAGGACCTTTAATGAGCTTCCTCTCCACTCGCTTTCACAGATTGACGAAACTAACAAACGATGCTCTAAATCTGGAGCCCCGTGGATGTGCTTTTGTTAGAAGATCCAATTTTAAATTGTTTACCTAAAGAGAACCAGTGTTTTAACGCGGAATGTACCATTTTAATCTTTGTGTTTTATAGAGCAAATAGTCCACCGTTCTGGTGTCCATCTGCACAAGTCCAGAGTGCCGTTGCATTGTCCCACACGTATTCCGGAATACCCGCTGCAATGATTACATAAACAAATTTTTAAAAATTGATTCAATAACACCGAACGCCTTTTGCTGATTCCTTGCACGCTGGTCTTCCAGGAAGAACTGGCGGACCAGTGCACCAAGGAGGCACGAGCTTGCCATCCGGAGGCGAGTGCTGTGTCAGTTTTGAGGATCTTAAGGTTATGTCGGCGTGATCCTTTCGCACTGCAAACATCAGTGGTCTCGACCCCTGCTCAGAACAAGCTTCGGTCACATCAGACGTGTGGTCGCGATGGCCCTCGTCTATACGAAAGTTCTAAAGAAGGAGGTCATCGTGACTAATACTCCGCGGCGGGCAACATTTCTAACCCAAGATTTTTACTCAGAGGGGATCCACCTCCATGGTGTAATTTTGCGATGCATCCTCTTAGGTGCACCACATGTTGGTTGGAGAGTCGCAGATATCCCCTATTCGCCTGCCCTTGATTTTAAAGTACCATCTTTTTTATACCGACAGCGCGGAAGGATTATTTGTTTACTCAATTTAGACGCCAGGACAGCGATCTTTTTTAGTGCCATTTGATCACTTTTATAAAGTCTCACTGATTATATCTCATATTGAAACCTCTTTAACATTTATAGACTTTAAGGTGTGGGCGTGCGTTTTATCCAGGAACAAACTTTAATAAAATAATCATTTTAACAATGTTAGTTTGTCTTTTAACTAATATAATTGTTTTAAATGTTTTTTTTGTTTTTTTATTAGAGTGAGACACCCTGTGGTTTTGTTTTAGCATGTTTCACGCCAATTGACCTGACAGGAGCACAATCTATGGAGTGGTCCTCAGGTGGTGAATGATTATATGCTCTCCCCTATCGGGATTATTATTATGTTTTTCAGCTATATTTCAAGCCTAAAGACTCATTCGCTAAACCACAATAATTAAAATAATAATTTGCTTACAAACTAATAAAAGCCTACGTTGAATGAAATAAACTATTAAGATTTTCTATGCAAAGTTGAAAATTAGAAACGAAGTTTGCCTATTATTACTATTAATAATCTATTAAGTGAAGGTTATTATTTTTATCTAATCTAATACCTTTTCGTACTCGATATAGTCGTATTTACGTTCCTGAACACTTACCGAGAATACCATTTCACATTCATTATGTTTGGAGTTGTTTCCAAATTGTTTAACGCCCAAAACTTTTTATTTTCTTCACTTTAGAAGGCGGCGGTTTTTTTCCCCATGGTACAGCTTTATTTAAAAACTAAATTAACAATCACCTCACAATAAACAAACTATTTTCCTTATGAAAACTTTTAAATTTTGGTCTAAAACTCATCACAAATTTGTTATCAACTCAAAGGAAAATATATTACACAGAACTTTATATATAAATTATCTACTACTTAAATATTGAAATCATAGAGCAAAAAACAAACAAAAAACAAGGAGAGCTATTCTCACGAAAATGTTTTATTTGGACGTCATCACAAGCATAAGCGCATAACTGTGAGGGAGTTAGCGAGTTCGTTGACGTGGCGAGGAAATGGCTATTCAAGAGAGACTCACTGTCAGCAACCAGACGGAAGACTAAATTTATAAACAACAATATCTCTTTAAAAAAATAAACACTTGATGTTAGTTCAAAAACTGTTCAAGTGAAAATATTTGAATGATGGAGGGGTATAACAATATATTTACGTCTTTTCTTATGTTTATTTTTAATTAATAAATAAAGTTTTTTAAAAAAAGACCTCTGTTCCAAATTAATTAATTTCAAAAAAATCTAAATTATTCAGGAAATAGCCAAAGAGAACAATCTTTTTGAAAACAGAACATCAAATTTTGAAAAATTTTTGGGGCGTAATCAGGGAAGAAAAATCATAAAAATTATTTTAAAAACTTGAAGTTCAATATTTATATCTGTTAAAAAATGGTTGATTTAATGAATCCAAATAAATTTTTTGTTTTAACAAAGAACCTTTATTTTTAATAGGAGAAAAATTTTACAAATCATTAATAACTAACATTCCATCAGATTTAAGAGTTATGTAGTACAAGTATTTAAGATATTTGTGGGATCCCCTTAAACAAATGAATGTCCCCGATTTTTTATTACATTTAGTGTACATTGTTTTTTGAAGTGAACACCGTTTTTTAGCTGTTGACATTTTTGTAGGGAGAAAATCTTATGGATCGCGTCCCACAGAGCTAGTGAGTATGAACGTAAATCTATGGCTCTGGCACCATACTGCGCACCAGCTACAGCGGGCCTTGTAAAACTTATATACACAAGCACATTGTATTACCCATCTGGTATATGTGCGAGTTGGACGCTTTGGAGTATTATCTGTGAGTTCACGTCACCGACTTCTGTAATAGCAGTATATCTGTAGCTAGAAGGTACTGTTGTGCAATATTATTGCTTGGAAGTTATCTATACAATGTTAAAGTTAAAATTGACTAGTGAATGTTCAATGTTTTAAATTCATGATAAATTTGTTTTTAGTTTGATTATTAGTTTTAGTTTTTAATTGTAGGAACACTGTTGCATAAGACAGTGATACTAAATATGTTATATTTTAAATAGAAAAAATAGAAATAACAAAACAAAGCCTTATTTTCAAATATGTCCAATATTCGTATCAATATTTTGGCGTTTAAAAATTTGATATTATTTTATAATACAATAAGTTTATATTAATTATTCAAATCAATACGTTTATATATTTATTACTGCGCATCATAATTTTGACTAATTATTAAACCAATATAAAATGTATATAATTTTGCGCGGAAGTGCCTATTGATGTGAAAACCAACGAAAGTTAATAATATTACAAATTATAAATTTTAATGTTTTTGTACTACAATTAATCTTAACATTTCCAAAAAAAAACGAACTTAGGGTCTCATAGTTTTTCACTTTTTCGCAGTCCCATGACCCGGCTTATTTTTTTTTAAAATTAAAAATGCATTATTAAAATTATCGGTTTATCTTATAACTACTCGTTTGTTTACTTTAAGTAAAATATTTCTATAAATTTGCAATATTATTATATTTTTCGTATCAATAATACTATGAATTATTAAATATACAATTTTCATTTTTAAATGCATTAGACTTATAATTGGAGAGCTTTTAGAAATAAATCGCTCTCTTACCCCCCTCCTCCGTCAACCCCACACACCAACATCTGAATCACTCTCGCCAATTATTAATCAATCTCAATTAAAAAAGCCTCCATGATCATAAGACAAAACCTGCCAATTGGAACTGGGGTAAACCTTTTATTTTGAAAACCTATGGTTGGTCCACTCCTCCGATCCAGGAAACTTAAGGTGGTAAATGACAAGACAATAAGAGGATGGTGGGGGAAGCCAAGCTACTGCATGAAGAGGGAGATTGTTTTCTTCCCCTCATACTAAAACGGAAACTCTAGCAGACCCTTCCTTCCCACGGGCCAGTAAGGTAGAATATACGAAACCTATATTGCCTCCCTATATATTTGGATTTTAAAAGTTTACAACCTTATTCTAGCCTCGTTATATTTAGAAAGTTATAAACCTTTTAGCTAATCCTAGTTATTTATCTATAACTAGCTAATCTTTGGAAAGTTAGTATAGTTTTTGATGACCATATAATGTTTCATAAACGATATTAATATAAATTAACCCCAACTAATACTTTCTCAACAAACTTTTATCAAAATGTATATGCACATAAAGTGTTTTAGAATAATAAAAGTGACATTTTCCGTCTTCTTAATCGAATTGCCATATCCCTACAGTATAAATACACTGCAGCCTAAAGCACCTATTTTTATGTATAATACAAGTTTAAAGTGTAAATTTAGTCGGCCTTATGTATATCAAAATAATAAACTTTGAACTTCATTCTTTTGTTTAGTGAGAAAAGTATTAACAGGGGATATCCCACAAAAATTCAAACTTATGAGAACTTTTTCCTCTATAACACCTGAAAATCATTAAATGGATGCTTCATTATGATTTTAAAATTGGGAATCCCATGATAAATACACTCATAATATTCATTAGTTATTAATAACTTAAGTCTAACTTATCTTCCTGCGGTAGCTTAGACAGCTGATTTGATCTTAACAGTTTCCATTCCATTCTATGAAAATTAGTATCCTCAATTAATTAATTCATAATAATAAACTATTTTGACTTTCCCTATTATAAATACGCCATATCATGAGGTAATCATGTCGCAAACAACATTTGTCTAGTTTAGACTTGGATTTAGGGATTTATCTAAAGCTCTAAAAATTGAATAACTCAAATACACACAGTTAGATAATCATTGATTCAACGTTTTGTTCTTGTGAGTGTAATGGAATATACTGATCAATTTTTTTGATTGGGTTCCATGTGAAATACCGTGTATTAAAGTAAGGTCTTAGACACCTTCTCCTAATAACTGTGTTTCTACTATTTGTAATTACCATGTTGTGGACGCACAACATGTGGAACATTCTTCCATTTCCTGTGTTCCGAAGGAAATGTCACACTGTTGGCGGTAAACCTTGAATGTCTGCATTCTGACCATCCAAAGTGATTTAGGTTGCAGAAGTACTAGCACCCACATTCGTTCATGACCCAGTGGACTATCAAAGTTATAATAATTTAACAAGTGAGCTTCCTGGGATTATAAAAATTAGAACATTAGATACAAAAATACTTTCTCCACGATATAATAACAAACTATGATGCTAACAGTAACTTTGATGCTACTTAGGAACATCAAATTAATCATTATATACAGGTTTAATGTCAATGTTATGTCGGTAGAAAGGTCTTTATTTATTTAAATAAATAATTTGTAATATTTAACTAAGAGAAATCTTATGAATTCCTGTTGTCTAAGTTGTTTGTACAATCTTTGTTTCAAGTAGCCTATACCTCCTAATTCTGTTTAAAACATTTATAATTGTTTAAATCATCCTGTTAAATGCATAGGTAAAGCATAATTAGTTATGTTTTTTCTGGCAGGAATTAGCCCACCTTATAAAGTTCTTGAAGTCAAGTATTGGTTGCCTGTCCGGTTGAGAACACCTCTACTCATAAAGCTTCTATCTGTTAAACGAGAAAGACCTGCGATGAATGACCTACTCGTGAAACTGGGATCGACTTGTGATGTGTTAGGAAAACACACGTGTTTTGGGTGGTGGCAGCGAGGCGGTATGGATATTATACCTCTCGCTGAAGGTAACATTGGTCCGGTGTTCACCCCGCCGAGCCGTCGATCCCGGGTCCCTAAGTAGTGTCACGTCCCTTATCTGAGGTTTCCCTCCCTCTATTGCATTCTAGCGATGATAGGAGCTAGTACTGTTTGGAAAATAAACATATAGTTGATTAACTTGCTACCTCATTCCCACACCGACCTCATTCCCAACCCTACCGCGTTGGTCCATCCTGACCCATTAACCCCCAAGGCATATGGTTCCCAAACTTTTTTGATCATACAGCCCCCTAAGTTCTAAAACTCATATCCCAGTGCCCCCTATCCTTATATCTAAAAAATCAATACTCATAATAATATACAATAAAATTCAATGATGGAACAATTATTATTGAAATACTTATTTAAAATTAAAATATATTATGTATATTTAATAAACATATTGAATATCTTTGATTCCAGTGAGAATCTTTTCAAAGGGTTTAAATACTACCATATGTATTAATACCACATATAGTAAATAGGTTATACATCATTATTGTTAAATTCTTAATGTATGGTTACTTGATGAAATGATACTAGTGTGTCCAATGTCTGTTTAATTCACTTAACAGGAGTTAAATCACCACGCGTAGTAATCTGATCGAATTCCTTGCTTGGAGAGAAGTAGGCTGACCACACTAACACCACGTTCCACCAAATACGAATGTTGGAACTGCAATCAGAGCCTCTTAACCAATCTCCATAATGCAGATAGCGATACGGAATTTCCTTCTGGAACCGAAAACTCATGTATATTTCTTGAAACTTTGGTTTCAACTCATTGTGTCATTTTTAGCTCATTTAGTTCTTCCTCCAATGCCTCCAACTTCCTTCAATATCTAAATGGTCTTAATACCCATCTGGATAGTTCCATCCATAACAAATTCTTTGAATCGATCAAACATTCTTCTCAGCTAGTCAAATGTCACAAAAAACTTGCAGATACGTCAACTTGTTTTCAGACTTTCTTTTCTAGCCAGACAACTCGAAATTGGTATAGCTCGCGACTGCTATATTGCGCTTTCAAGTATATTATTTTGGCAATAAAGTAATACTACAGATTTGGCTTTAATAAGATTGGTGTCATTGCTTGCAACGGCAAATTCATTTACATGAAACTTTGCAAATACTCAGACAAATATGGCAATCCATGTTTGGATTTCTTTGATCAGTTACTTACTGAAGCAAAGCATTCCGTGTCTTCCAAAATATTCGCCACAATTCAAAAAGGTTGTAAAAGCGTCTCAACAGTGTCCTTGGTACCAACATCGTACATGGGAAACAACTAACGTTCAAAGTCTTCCTCATTCTCAAACAGAGCTCCCGAATAGTCAGATCATTGAGAACATGTCGTTTAATTTTATTCACTCGCAGTAATAACAGTGTTTACTGAATTGTGTAGGCGTCACTGAGATTCTTTGCAGCCCAAATTGTTGGCGAGGAATACACAAGTGAATTTCAAAATATTTCACGAGTTGGTTTCAAGAAACGACACACCCACGTAGCGACCAATCATATATGCGGTGCTCCATCAGTTGCACAGTCTAGATATGTTATTAAGTGAATTTCCCTTTCTTTGAAAAACTCCCAACAACATGAAATATTGACTCTCCTTTTGTAAGCGTTTTTTTAGTATGCCTCGCAAATAACAACACTTGAGCCAAACTCCTCGTCTTTTATAAAAGCACATAAGCTAGAATAAATTCATTGCTTGCAAAGTGACGGCTCGTCAGCTTAATGGCAAATTCTGTGCCTTAGTGTGGTTGGCACAGTAGATCTTTCCCACATCTCACCATTTCAACTATGGCGTCTTTGTATTGAATTGTTGCTGAGAGGAAAATCATCTTTAATTATATCATGTGTGTCTTTCAGAAACGTATCAAACCTCACTAACCGCGGAAAGGATATTCTTCACCTATTTGTATGTCCTTTCCAGACTTACAATCAACAATTTAAAATGTATGATTATCAACCCAAACCATCACTTTGTTGTTGTAAACTTTTGCAAATCATTTTTTAACAATTTGGCCGCTTTGGAAACTTTTCATGAAGTGATTGAAAAAAAGTTAAATTCTATCCTGCCTTGTCAGATGTATCCTTCTTTAAATGTCAATGAGTCTGAAGGCTTCATGGCCTCATAGAAAATACCTTTTCACATTATCAGGCACTTGGCAGCGCTGTTTGTCGACAGGTATAATCCATACTAAGATTTTCAAACTATAATGTCTACATTCTTTTTTGATTTTTCTGCTATCTGCATTTCTAATCTAAAACAAAAAAAGATTGGAGCCCCTAGTATTTAAAACTGTTTTTCTGTTGCATCCTAGAAATTTAAAGCCATAACATTAAAAATTTATGTTTCAATAATAGAGTATAATTAATTATTAACGTGGAGAAACAAAAAAATTAAGTCAATGTTACATGTATTTAGTTTTTTTATATACGTTTTTAAAAAGGATTTTGCAACACATTATCTATTACACTTTGTGTAAGTGAATATTAAATTCAAAATTGAGCTCTAGAGTAGCATGCGGCACTGAATTTAATTTTTAATTCCTTTATATCCCATATAACTATCATTAACACTTTTTAATATTGAATAGGTTGCAGACAAAAATAATAGCTTCTTAATCGCAATTCCATAATCAACATTGAATAATTGAAAAACATAGGAAAATAAGTATCACACTCAATTACTATCTTGTTCAGGACATACCAGTAAAATCTTGAGAGACATAACAAAGAAACAAGAACCCAGCACAACCACGTTTCTCAAAATTATAAACTGTCCTAAGTAGGCTTTGTGACGACGCGCCTTCAAGATAGGGCGGGAGAACGTGTTACTAGTCTTGGGGATGTGAAACGCAGACGTGCCAAGAGAATGGATTTGACCGCCAACATACCTTAAAGAGGAAGAATCTG
This sequence comes from Timema cristinae, assembly GCA_039000515.1. NCBI lineage: Eukaryota > Metazoa > Arthropoda > Insecta > Phasmatodea > Timematidae > Timema > Timema cristinae. The sequence continues at coordinate 103,255 of JBCFYV010000476.1, read as the reverse complement.
AAGTCAATGAAGGGATTTTGTTGTTTATGTTATATTTGACTGACCACTCAACGCGAAAATACCATCATAGGCCCCTCTACACCCTTTTGCCTATTATCGCCCCCTTACCGCCCCCTTTCAACTTAGCGCCCGCTGTACACAACCCACAGACCCCAGGGCGGTACCTAACGCCTCACTTTGGGTACCACTGCCTAGTGGATACAAAATTGAGACAAGTGTCATAACTTCCAATTATCCTGGTGTCATGATTGTTTAGTAAAGGCATGACGTTGTTTGTTTCTATGGGTACACAAGCAAAGTCATTGATACTAATTTTTCAGTTGTTGCCTCACTAGGTAACTGTAAACACATAAAATCTGTTAGGGAAAAATATGGGGCTAAATGTCTACATGAAGATTTAATAAAGTGTTACGTTTTAAGGATGACCCCTTAAAGGTATTCCAGAATTATTTAAATAGGTAGGAACTCTTGAAATATCATGTAATGCATAATGTATGTAGTTTGAAACGGTAAGTATTCATCGTGGCATTAGTAATGACATATTTGTGAAACACTTTTTAATTGGGGTTCGAGGTAAACCTTCCAATTTTTATATCTAATTCTTTAGGTCGGATAACACGTCCGTAAGGGGTTGAATAACACCTTAACCGAGTGATTTTATTCAAGAAAATGGGTGCATCAGGTATATTCGAGCTGTACTGTGGATCCATCACAATAAATAGCATAGTTACAAGTGCGAATAGCCTGTACGGTCCTGCTTTTTTGTGGATGACTACGCAATTTATTGCAGTGTTGAGTCTCCACAGGGCTGAACCAGATACACTCTCTTCACAATCGTGAATCGTGGCATCGCGGAATGGTCATTCGCTTTCTCTGCCCGCCAAACGACGGTAGTCCACGTTCAAGGATCACACGAAAAATCACGAACGGAATACAGCCACCCCAATATTTTATGGATCCACCCGTGTTTACCATCTCAAAGCAAGTTTCTGACGTTATTTGATATAAATACTCTTGGATCCCCACATCAAAGACCGGAAAGTAGGGTAACAAACATTGAATTTGTCAATTCGGTTAGCGTCGCCAGATATTCTTGGTGGCTGATAAGGGAAACTTGAATGCGCCTGTATAGGCCTTTGGTCAGATCTAAACCTAGATTACGGCATTTTGTGATGCTCACTAACCCCGCGTTAAAGATGCTAAAGATAGTGTCCTTTCAGCTACATTCCCCCTGCTAGTACTGTGCCTTTCGTACCATCCCATCGTCACATCTGTGCCGACGCCGGTGAGCCCCCTCTTTCTTACCGGTGTCTACTCAGGCATGTTTACTTGTCGAAACGTTCATTGAGCACGCCAAATAATGTTGCTTACCGCCCTTTTTCCATCCCCAAAACCGTTCATTGTAGAAAACAAATGCGTAGTACCAGGACCGTTTGGGACCGGAAGCACGTTTTCCGGACACTTGGTGATAATCTTGCAAAGCTAGCCCACAGTCCCCAGTCAGTTCTCCCTGAAGATACACTACCTCAATGCCATTTTGATTTCCTTCTTCCAATTCCCTAAAAGCGACACCCCACACTTTTATAACAGAGACCTTAATAGAGCTCCTCATGCTAACCCGCTTTCGAGTTTTAAAACCATTTACATGGATGCTCAACAGGCGGGCCTCCATGAATGTGCTTTTATTGTGTGTAAGGAATCCAATATTTAAATGTGCTTTAACCCTGGTATCCTGTTTTTATGCGAACGATATCCATTTTTAAATCGTTATTTTGTATATCGTAAGTTCAACCGGCCGTTTCCTCATCTGCAACGGATCCCTTGCTCTGTTGGCATTTGTCCACCTCCTACTCCATTGGGAATCTTTCTCGTCAATGATTCACGAACAAAATGTTTATAAAAATTTATTCATTAACATCCGGCTCGCCCTTTCTTGCTGATGTCGCTCCTGGTCACGCTGGTCTTTCAGGAAATATACTGGGCGGACCAGGCGGCCAAGAGGTCAGCACCTCCCTTCCTGAGCAAGTCTGGTGTCATTTTTTCTAGACCTAAGGGTATGTTCAAACGTGGTCTCACGCAACCTGCCTACATAATACACAATACAGAAACATCGAGCATGTTTCGTGCCCCTGCTCAGAACAAGCTGCGTCCATCAGGTACATGTGTCGCGATGGCCCTCTTCTATAACGAAATCTAGAAAGAGTGGTCATCGTGACAGACTCCCCGTCGGGCACTCTTCAATTACCCATTGTTTTTTACTGAGAGGGATCCCCTCCATAGGTGTTGATTTTGCGATGCTCCTTAGTGTGGTACACATTCTTGGAGTGTCGAAAATATCCCCTAATCCGCCTCGCTCATGAATTTTTAAAGGTGAACCTCTTTTTTATTTCGCGATAGCGCGGATGAGTATTTTGTAAACTCGCGTTTATAACGCAGCGGAACATTTAATGCCCTTTGAGTCACTTTTTATTAGTGCTCTTTTGATATTATCTCACATTGAGATCTTTTCAAAATTTTATACAATTAACATGTGTTTTGTCTGTTTTAACGGATTAACGTTTAACAATGTTTTCATTTTGTACGTGTTATATTTTAATATTTTGTTTTGTCTTTTTATGGATGTGATACACGTGTGTTTTTAGCAGTGAGCACTTATTTTATACCAAAGTCCATTTAGAACTCTATGAGTGCCCAAATATAATAATTAGCGCGTTTCCCTATCCATGTTATTATTTTTTTAAATATACTTCAAGCCCTATTACTCAATGTCGATGCCTTTAAACCATGATAATAATAATAATAATAAGACTTCGACTATTGTTCGTAATGTAAAGTTATTTAGTTTAACCGATTGTTAAATAATAATGGCTTGAAACAAAGTATTGAAATTTCAAAAGAGGTGAATGTAACCATTCTCACCCCACATTAAATACAAATCTGGCATATAGACACATTCTTCTTCAAAAGTGACCTAATGTTTTCTATGCAAACCTTAGTTTAAGTTTTGGTAAAAGTTCACTTATGATTCCAATTCTGCATTCACTTAGCACTGACAATATCATAGTCAAATGGATGTTGAGGTGGTGATCTGTGTGTGCAGATATTTAATGTTTTTACAACCGTGAGTTCATGAGTCCATTCAACTGTTTGACAAACTGTAGGGCTTTTCTTCCTATCATGTTTTAAAAAATAATGTAAATCAGTTTTCTATTTACTTTATTCTTCTTGATTAGTGTGGGTACGTTAATTAACACACTTTTATTCCATAATATAATGAGCAAGACTTACCAAATATTTCTGTATTTCTCTGTGGAAAGCAATAAGTTCTCGAAAACCCTGAAAGAAGTGACTTGTCAGTAATATATCAGATTGTATTTTTAATGTGTTATGTTCGAATAAAACATAACCCACATTAGAGCTATTTTTCTTTAATTTTACTCACTAATATAAATCCTAATCATCGTTAAACTAAGTATCCAACAAAGCATCTAAACTAGATTATCCCCCTCCAGGTTTTAAATACCTCAAATTGAGAGATCAAACAACCTTCAAATGTATTGAAGCATCTAAGTTGACATGTGATATGATCTGACTTGTTGGAGATTATATGCTCATCTACTTCCTTTCTCTAGATGGACATACAACTATTTGGTTGTCAACCAAGATTTTCCTTCTACATAGTTACGGTAAATGTGCTTAAGAAACATTTTGACCCTTGCCTGTGGTGAGTATGTTTTTAATGTGATATTTGTACTTAAGAAACATTTTGACCTTGTGCCTGTGTGATTGATTATAAAAAGTGATTTTGTGACTTAAGAATCATTTTGACCCTTGCCTGTGGTATTGTATTGATAAAGTGAAATTTTGTGACTAAAAACATTATGAACTCGGTGCCTGTGGTGATTGTATGTTTTAAAGGTGATATTTGTTGAATTAGAGAAACATTTTGAACACCTGCCTGTTGATTGGTATGTTTTAAAAGGGGTTATTTGGGAGAATGATGTACAGAAATCCTTTGAGTCCTTCCCTCTTTCCTCACATTCAGATAGAACTAAACACATTAAATTACCATGAAAACCACCAAAATACCAAATAAATTTACCAAGATTCAAACAAATACTTTGGGAAATTCTGGTACTGACCTACTGAGATTTGTGTACAAAACAGTATATGCTATTGTACACATAAGCACAACAACCCAAATTGCCCATTCATTAGTAAACACTTCAAAATTGCCATCAGAATTCACATACAACATCTCTCAAAATATCCTAAACAACTGAATACACACACTGTGCAATCTATTTTGTGACTTAGGATAACATAAAATGTTGTCAACATGATAAGATTGAACAAACGTCGCTTCAAATTTCTCTTCTTGTGGCTACTTAAAATTTTTTCAGTACAATTTGATCCTACAGACCACAAAATTCATACCACAGACAAGAATATAAGGCGTATTTATTTTATTAGGTGTACTCATATTTGCTTTGTTGCTTAAATAACAGTTAACTTAAGAACCAATAAATAGATAAGAAACGGAAACAAAACAATTAGCCTAATTTAATTTTAGTTTTAGGACTAAAAAATTAACAAAGACCTATTGGCTGTATACCTTATTAAAAGGATATTGTTGCCATTTACGCACCATTGCCTAAGCACTAATTTTTTGTTAATAGGCTCAATTAAAAAAAACTTTTCAGGCCTAATCAAACCACATATAATCAAGAAAATATACAATTGTATAAACAAGTAGAAAAAAATGACACGCTATAATTTAGTTAAATTAAAATGTGAATTGTGAATTAACAGTGTGCAATGGTTATAGGTTTAGGTAGTATGTAATTGTGAATTAACATTTGCAATGGATTATATGTAGTAGTAGTAATGTGAGATTTGTGAATTAACAGTTGCAATGGTTTATATGTATGTTAAGAATGAAAATGCTTCTTTTAATGTTATTTGAACGATGTTGTATTTACTATTCCTATTAAAATTCAGAATAACTTCTACCTAATCTAGTAATTTTTCACAAGTTGTCTGACATCTATAAATTTTAGTCAAAAACTCGCTGTTGGAACCTGCGAAACATAATACTGACAAATGGAGTCAATGCTTCTTATAATTCTCCATCTTAAATCACTATAAAAAAAAGGAATTAAAAATATTTCACTCTTAAATTTTTTTTAGTTTAATGTGATCACTAGATGCAATGTATATGTAATGTATCAATATTTTTGAAAAAAAAATATTCTGAACTTAATTGAAATGTGTCCTGGCACCTCTATAGATAAATGAAAATGGAATTAATACGTACCTCAATATTCCCCCCTACGGACTGGTTTAAATAGATCCCGCAGTAACCCCTTTTCGTACGAGGCGAAAAAAGAAGGCATCTGTCAGCATGTCAACCTCGTCAGAAAACCCTACCTACATCTTCCTATCACTGTTTTTTGTTTGTTTTTTTTTTTCCCCTTCTTTCCTGTCTTTTTTTCCTTTTGTTCCCTCTTCCGCCTCTCTTTCCTTACTTCTCTTCGTCTTCCCTTCCCCTGCCGTTAAATCCTGCTACAGAGACCTCGGGCCCCTTCTTTTGACGACGTAGGCATCTAACGACGCTCCTACTTTTGGTTAATATGGATACCACTGCATGAGCTCCTGAGTGAATTGCTCCCGTTGGAATAGTCTTGGTAGAATGGCCTTAGGATGACAACCGGCACCCTACCTTGAAAAAGACCGGTTGCTTCAGAGTTTCCGGACGTAAAATTAGCTCTTTCCTCATACACTTGCTGCAGTGACCCTCTTCCTTCCGCGATTCTCCATATAAAGTTGTCATGACTAGCGTCTATGAAGCCTCTCGTCGGAAGAAGTTAACATGGCCCTATGTGGTAGAAACCAACAGGTATCAATCCTGGTCAACGATCCGAGTACTTATGCAGTTGTCCCTCCAACTCATGACTGAGTGTACTGTCACGCTATGACACCTTACTGTCCGCTGGCACCGTACGTGCCAAGTTTCTGCTGCATCTTACTGCCCACCCCTCACTGAGCCGTATTAGATGATAAGAGAGCGAAACGGGTAGAACCAGGATCCAGCCTTTTTGAACAAAAAGCCAGAATGGTGAGGCCCCAGCCCCGCTTCCTGGTGATGTACTCAAGTAATGAAAGTTCAAATCTGAAAACGTGTGTCCCATTTACCTCGCAAGAAGGAAAGAATGTAGCGGCAAAATCCGACATTTAATAAGAAACTCGTGATGGCACCATTAATTGAACAGACTATGAGTTGACTCCAATCCTAAATCCTCGAAAATTATGGCATCTCCACATAATCGTTTAGCAATAACGGCAATAAACAGTGAAGTGGAGCCCCACAGTTCCTCATGTTGCAAGGGAGTTCACTTGTTATGACCTCACTGAGCGTGAGCATTGAGGATACTAGTTGAGACTTTCGCCCCTCAGCATTCACCGAGTCGAACCGTATCATTACCAAAAAGAATGGACAAGAAAAAAGACGGATACAAACTTCCTCACCTTTGGCGACTCCCTTCCCCAAAAGGAGGGTCAGCGGAATTTTCCAGGTGCTCAGAGTCAGGCATACTCCCAATCCTCGCGCTGCCGTTCAGTGCCAGAATTTGGTATACGAAGCTGAATGCCGTTTAGGCCAACCTGTGCAGATTGCGACAGAGGCTCACGATACAACCTGTGGTGAGTCTCCTAAAGTTCTGCATCAACTGCAAGGGTCGCATTCTGGCCATGTCTCGAACACCTGTCCGAATGGGAAGGTGGAAAAAAAGGCCTGGAGATCCATTGTGAATAGAAAGTCTCATATGCCCAGCACGCAAGGAATTGTATCCAGTCAAGCTCGAGTTTTCGACATCTAATGTCAATTGTAAGCCAGAACCTAAATTGCCCCAAACTGCCATAGCGCAGTAATATTGCACAATAACGCCTACACAACTGTGCCACTCGTGCTCTACGCGGACACTATAAGGCAAACCACACCACTATGGTGTACCAAAATAGTAACAAGGCGACATCCTCGCCCGAATCGCCTCCACCAGCCTTTACCCCCTAGGAGCCTCCTAGGAACCCCTCCGAACGCTACTCTGGACCCCCTCCATCCACCATCGAGGAACCACCGCCCACCCTACTCCGAGGAACCACCCCCGATCCTCCTCGGAGGTCGCTGTATACCCATCTGTGAGAACTGTTTCGAGCCTCTCAACCCCTCCTCAAAACTCCGAGGTCGATAGTGGTGGTACAAGGCGAGGTCGCAAAGGCGAGTCCCACTGGTGCCATAGGGAATGACCAGCGAGGACCGCCAAAAAATAACTCAAAATAAAGCTTCGAGAGCATTGACTAAAGCCTTCGCGTAAGGATCCCCCGTCCCATCTCTACAACAAACCAAAACCTCTCCTGAAGCGAGAGGTCTCAAGAAGATGGTAAAACAAGAGACCTAAAAAATCCTCAATAATTGTTATTTTAAAGATAGTTTATGGATTGTGAGGATCTTTTATAAATTATATAATAATATAATAATGTCGCTACACAATGGAATTGTGATGGTATTCTATGCTCTGCAAGAAATTAAACACGAATTTCTTCCCTGCATCCTCCATATTGTGTTTGCAGGAAACCCACTGTCCGCCCAACTGACAACCCAAGCTTCGTGTACATGTATATCTACCTGACAAGCCACTCTTAGATCTTGTGTTCGGCGTGAAGTCAGACGCACACTGGCACGAGCAGTGGTCTCGACCGCCTGCTCAGAACAAGCTTCGTCCCATCAGGACGGTGTGTCGCGATCCCTCTTCTATTACGAAGGTCTAAAGAGAGGAGAGTCATCGCTGACAAGACTCCGCGCCGGAACCACTTCATTAACTCAATGGGTTTTTATGAGATGGACCCACCCCCAGTGTGAGTTTTGTGATACTCCCCTTATGTGCAATCACATTTTTGTGGAGTGTCGCAAACAAAGAAAATGTAGCCCCATCCATCCGTCGCACATGATTTTAAAGTGACTTAGGTTTTTTATCACTGCGGATAGTGCGGTGATTAGTTTGTTTACTCATTTTATACTCCAGGCGATCTTTTTAATGCCACGAGTCACTTTTATAAAATGGCTCGTTTGATAATAATCTCATATTGGGATCGTTTTACACATTTTAGTAAATTAACATTTTTTTTGTCTTTTTAACGTATTAAATTTTAAACATGTTGTTCAGTTAATGATTATATTTTAATATGTTTGTTTTGTCTTTTATGATTGGATGATACAACGGTGTGGTTTTTTTTAGCAGTGTTTCACGTTAATTTATACCAAGAGCCCATTGAGCACTCCAATGAGTGCTCAGATGAATGTTTTACCTCTTTTCCCTATGGATTTATATGGTTTTCATAGTTTTCAAGCCTAATTCCTGACGTTCCGATGGCCTTAAAAACATTAATAATAATAATAATAACAATAACAACCTCATATTCAACTTCTGTACTAAATAAACTGTGTTCCTAAAGATGACTATCTTCTGAAATAGGCCTAGTAGCATACCAGAATTGGTAGCTATTAAAGATAAAATACATTTTGAATCCTGTAAACTTTAACTTATTTTTGTTAACAAATCAAAGTTTAAACTTGAACAAATTCTGCATGCATAGCCTAGCCTAGACTAGCAAGGGATTAAGATGTGTTTGGCATAATAAAAAAAATTGAATACATAGGCTATTTTATTTTCCAAAACTTTTTGGACAATTAAAAAAAAAAAAAGATACACTGAAAAACACTAAATTAATACTAACATAACACACTAATGCAAAAAAGGGAAAAAAGCTTGGTTAATGACTTTCATGCCTAAAAATATATTGTTAAAAAAACTTAATCATACAACATACCTACACTAACATTACTATATTAGTAAAATATGTTTGTAATTATAGAAACGTGTACTCATTCCTCAGATTGCTAATATTCAAAGGTTTAAAGGCAAATTAAAAGTTTGATAAATGTAAAAAGTATTGCAACACCAACCTAAAAAAGCTTCCTAAATCTAAATCACTGTTCAAATTCTTAATCATCAACTGACAGTGAATCATTGACCTAAAGTTGTTCGCTGAGGGTTTGTTTTGGGTTATTGCTGACTCTTATACTTCCGCCCTCCATCTTAAAAATCTCCTCATCCTTTCAGCCTCTACATCTTTTCTGTCTGTTGTTTTAAGATTCTACCATGTAGCCCCGAATTATTTGCCGATTCTCTATTACTAATTCACCTTTATTTTTCATTTCGAACAATATCTTCCCTTCCTTTTTCTTTTCCCCTTCCAGGAATCAGCATCATCATTTATTATTTCCATATTTAAATTATGAAATCTCAATGTTTTGATTTATTCAAACGAAAAATTATTCCACGTTTACATTTTCCACATTTTGTTTATAAAATCAGAGTAATTAAATTAACACAACACAAAAATAACTAATAATTTTAAAATAATTATAATTTGATGATTTTAAGGAGCTTTTCATCAATCTCTGTTTTTCCTTTGATGAAAAAAAAAATAATTTACCCTTTTAATTGAATTAATTTTAACTACAAACCACTGCCATTCAACAATTAACTCCACTCAACTATCTTCCTATGATAAAGCTATTCAAATTGTAACTACGTTAACCAGAAGGTTTAACACAGATTAATTAAACCTCAAACTTAGTTCTAACTAGGGTTAGGTCGATATAGGAACAATCGCCCTTAGTATCATAAAAAAAGACGTGACAACTTTGATGTAAGCTTGTGCTATAGTAAATAACAATAATATTGCCATAGTAATAGAATAAAGTAGAGTATTGTGGTATATTTATTTATAGTGAATCTAGATGAGGTGGATCTGTTACGTCCTTTAATTGTATCATAAGTTACCGGATTTTTATATTTATTTATTTCTAGGTAATCTTAATTGTGTAAATTTGATAAAAAAATTTAATTTGATTATAAGCTTTCTTTTTATTTACTTTAGTGTATTTTTTAATAACAATAAATGTTGTAGTATTATTAACTTGCTTTAAATTAACCCTATTGTGTTTATTTAATCAATCAACATGAAGTGTAATCATACAATTAGATATATATATTATTATATAGTAATATTTACCTTTATGGAGTATTATTTTAACAATTTTTAGGAACCTAACCAAAACGTTTTAAAAGTTTATTTTAAATTGTTAATGCTTAATGCTTTTTTTTATTTATAAATAATATATGTTCTTTTATAACGAGATGGAAGACTTTAAAATATCTGTAGCCTAGAGCGTTAGTATAAATCCTTCACGATAGTTTTTTACCTGGAGGACATTCGAAAAATCATATGATTTAGGTTTTGGGTGCCAACACTTGTATAAACACATTTTTTGTTTATAAATTAAAGATCTTAATACCTGATTATATTACATATAAAATATCATAAACTTAAAGTTTTCTCATACTATTATCATTTTTTTTTAAAATAATTTATTTTTACTAACTCGAAACAAATTCTTTATAATTATGTTTAAAATAATATTTTTCGTTTTGGAACGTTACTGATTTTGTGTAATATAGTGCACCACATCAATATCTTTAATACAAAGCATCGTATTTACTTGAAAAGAGAAACTGGTGTAATTTTTTTTACATACAAAAATATTTTATGATATTTATCGTATTTTGAAATTTTTAATATGAAATAATAATATTTCATCACTGCCGTGTCTGCAATCATTGTAAAAAACGTGTTTAACATTATGTACAATCAAATAGTTTAGATTCGCCAGTCCCCATTTTGAAGATATGTTCCGTTAGAATTTTTTGAGAAGGTGATGTTAATATTTTTTTTTAAAAGGGGAATAAAACATAAATAAACTTGTTTCGCCTCAAATAACTATAATAAATAATATTCCTAATTTACTGTAGTTTAACTATCACATTAATTTATGACTATCTGTTTTCATTTACATCATCCAAATGATAAGTCATCTGTTGCGTAGTGAAGATTAGGATTACTTCTAGTACATTTCAGACTATCATACAGTAAACTTACTCTGAATGACTTATGTAGCCTATTTATTTTGACGATCTAAAAAAAAAACTTTATAAAAAATCTAAAGAACTAGTTAATACTTAAGAATCTAATACTTATTGAATTAATTCTTATTTTATCTTATTAAAGGTACCCTGGTGTCTAGGGTAAGCTGTCATTGACTTCTGTCTGCAGCCGTTCAAATCCTCGGTCCCGGCACAGATTTAGCTGATTTCCAAACCCGTCCTTCACCTCTGACAAGACATCAGTTAATGTGGAATGCTTGGCTCCACCGAGGTCAGATATTCACGTTAAACTGTAGTCCTCATTTCATCACACAATCACCCTACCATAACACTTTAAGCGTAATATGATAACCCAACGGGTAGTAAACTAAGAATAGAATAACTGATGAAACATAATTGTATTTTTAAGATATTAAGATTGGGTACTACTGAATATTAGAAAACTGTAAAGCAGCAGCACCGGAAAATATTAAAATGTTCTGAGCCATTAAGACACCTGAATCCCTTTGAGCTGCTTGAAATTGAATTTAAACACTCTACCGCATGTCAAGAAATTGGCACTAAGATCTGTGTGAAATACTCCACTCACCATTTGGAAGGCACGAGTAACCGTCTACCTTCCAACTTCGGGTATATAAAATATTAACAAAGGTGTAAGTGTATCATCATCACATAACCTAGAGCTGATTTTAAAGCCATATTATAATGTGAAAAAAAATCTTGGTCAATCTGATAGCCTATCATATTATTGTAATTACAGATATGATTAATATTTAAAATTGGTAAAGCGTTAGAATGTTATTAAACTATAATAGTTTGATTAAAGCATATCTTTGGGAATGGAGCACAACAAGGATGGGAAAGTTGATATTTTAAAAACAATAAATGATACATTATTTTGATAATTCTCACTCAAATAAAATCCATAACAAATTAAGATAAACTAATAGTTCTTGATATGTTACATAAAATATTTTTTAAATTTTCTAGACGACAACGACTAGGTATAATACTGAACCCTACCTTAATGACGCCAATTCACAATGCACCACTCGATCCCCTGAAGGCGTTACAACATCTTGCCATTGTTTCAAACAAAGAATGTTAGAGCACCATCTTTGGGTGATTGAAAGTAATTGCGTGTCTCCTGAAGGATAAGGTTCTCAAATACCAACAGCTGACGAATAAAAACTTCCTTAGCGCAGTTCTAAATAACATATGCTACCACTGCAGGACATTGAAGAGCCACACCAATTGTCAAATAAGCTCCTCTGCTCGTTCGAAACAAAGAAGACTACTGCAATGCTGCTAATTGCGCGCATGCATTATGCAGCGATACTTCCGAATAACTATTTTTTTAAGAGAAATGTAAGTATGTTACTAGCAAAAGAGTGCAAGACGTTTCTTTTCATTTTTTTAAATAGAATTTCAAGGTATTTTATTTCTAATACATTTTTAAGGTGTTATAATGTATAATGTGTTTTCATCTATATTATTTATAAACCAATTTTAAAAATTCCACATATATATACATAGGAGTTGTCAAGTACTTGATAATTCGAGTTAGAAAAGAGTTTAATAGTTCCTCACATACGAACTCTTTAAGATCTTACAGAACTCAAAAAATTGATAACTCTGGAATCTCCAATCTTTTCGCAAAAATTCCAAGTTAAAAATATTTAAAATCAATTTTAAAAGGATTATATCTAAGCAAACATGAGGGTCCCCTTAATATCAACTTTTTTTAATTTAAAACAAAAGAATATTTAGTATTGTAAGTAGGATAAATAATTAAAAATTCATTTTGTCACCATAAATTTTTAACGAAAAATATATAGTTACTAAAAAATACATATTGTTTGATGGTTTTCATAAATGAAAAAATATTTAATTTCTAAAAAAAATACACATAAGTGTTTATTTTATTCATCGAATCTACTACAAAAAAATTCACCTTGGAATAGATACCTTTAGAACAAATATTGCCCCTTATTACTCAACTTGAAATATTCTTAGGGTTTAAGATTTTCCCTCCATGCAAATGCACTTACTCTAAAGATTCAACCTTCCTCATCACTAACTCATTAGTAATTTGAGTTTTACCTTCCACAAGCGATAAAATAACGTAAATACTAAAATAAAGAGAACTCAAAGACTAAACATTAAGAACTAAAAAAAATAACTAAACAAAAAAATAGGATAAAAAACACAAAAACTAACTAAACTCTAAATAACTAAATAACTAAGTAAACAGTAAAAATAAAACTTGGGGCTGATGTTGTGTCTTTTTCTAGATTTGATTTAGTTTTTTTAAAGTCGCTATGCTATATAATCAATCATTCTTAAGCATTAAATAATAAAATACAAAAAACACCTAGAGTGATCTGTTAATAAAAACATTTTTATTTTTCACTCTGTAAAATTTACATATAAAACAGATATTTTTTGATCAATAAAATTAAAAACGTACAACTCGTTACAAAACTATTTAAAAATTTATTATTAATTTTTTTTCTTTAGAAAAGTAAAAAAAACCAAATTTTTCCCCCCAAAATTAACACAAATCATTAACTATGAGATATTTAATATTTAATAGCGGTATACCCGTATATAAAGAATTGTTGGTCCAAAGCACCTCAAGGAACTTTTGCGAATCACAAAAACACCAGCATCGCCAACCTCCCCACCGTTGTTGTTTCCAGCATTCGCATTATGTAAATTTATAATTTGCATCAACAAGCGCAAATACAATAACACTTGAAGTGCTATAATTAAAATGACGATACCTCTGGATTTAGACAACAATTTTGAAACGCTTCCATCCATTGCTCCAATGCAGTTTAAACCCACATTCCATTTATCTGAAAACTTAGCGATGTTCCCCACATCATGTTTTTTTCTGGTTGTAGTCTGAAATAGATATGAACATTCATAATAAAGAAACTTTTTTTTTTCATAATGTTGAAGATAACGGCTGGAGATGAATCAAAAGTACCACCAACTAAAGGAAACTCAATACTAAAACAAATTCGCCTAAAAAAAAAGTGTTGAATAGGCGATGTTGACTATGAAACAAATGTCGCATTAACCTCTAAAAATACAGCCAGCGTCCATAAAAGATTCATATACAATTTTGATAGTTTGTTCGCCTCGGAGTTTGCACTATGAGCCAATCATGAATTTAATTTTATTAAGAACCAAACAGGATTTAAACAAGCCAATTTTGGATGCTTGGGGGGCTCTCAAACCAAAGTGAACTTTACAATATACAGCTCTTCCCTTTGGGGCTAACCCAATGCAACACCAAAGCCAATCCCTTTCATACTGAAAATGGAATGCTTTTTAATGATGGCAGATTACAGCATAATCATGTTTTTTTGTTATAGACACATTTTGAACAAGCAAATAATTTTTGAATGATCACTTAATTTTAAAATATTCTCTAGTTGTATTGTAAAGCAAAAGGGAACTTTTTTATACTTTTTTTTTGCTAAAAGGGGGGATAACATGCGTAAAATATATCAAAAAATTTTCCTTTGGGAAATTTCTATAAATTTTTAAAAAGTAATAAAAAAAGAGTGAATTTTTTTAAATTTTAATTTGGGAAAAATTGTTTTGTTTTCTAGTCTTCGTAAATTAAATATGGGAAATACCTTTAAAAAATTTTAAAAAAAATATAACAAAAAAACCCTTTAGATATTCATTTTTTAAAGACGGTAAATAGCCTGCCCCTTTTTAGAACTATTTTGGGAAAAAAGAAAACTGTTGGGAAACCGGGGGCTGTATTTCAACTTTAAAAACTTTTCCCGGGGCCCTAATTTTGAAACCGCAGTAACTCCCCTTAAACCCAATAACTCACCAGCTCTTCTCGCATCTGAATCTAAAAGTGCCCAGTCTTGAAAAACTTCTTTTGTCGGGGAATTTAAACTACTATCAAATACGAATTTTTAAAACTGGCAACATTTCATTCGTGGTAAAGTATTGATGCAATAAACAATTTAATTTGGGAAAGCCCATTTTTACGACATGATTTTTTTTAAAGGACACAAAAAAAATTTTATTTATTATGTTTTTAAAATAATTTTTTGTCTTTTTAAAATTGCATTTTAGTGTATATGTTATTATGTTTTTTGTATAGCTTTTGTAAATTTTTATATAAAAATAGTGATCTTTCTTTCCCAGTATAAACCCCAGCTACTTAAAATGTCTAAAATTTCTGAAAACAAAAGTTACTTTTATTCAGTTGATGAAAAAACAATAAATTAAAAAAAAGGAAAATTTGACAGTTCCTTCCGAAAACTATCAGATAATTTATGGGGTGAATTGACTGATATTTTAAATAGCTGGGGGGGCAAATTTTAAAACAATTGCACAATGAATAAAGGGGGCACGGTTTTTTTTTCATGGGGTCACATTCCAAATTTTAATGGCGCCCCATTTTTCCAATGAATAAAGGCGGGTACACAATGTAAATATAAAATACCAAAAACAAACAATAATTGCAGAGGAGCCAATAGGATAGTCATATGACAAATAGCCGTACTCCGCATATAGGTCCATCCTGCTTCCATGAACCCACTTTACAAATGTCATTTAGTGGACTCAAAATTTAGCCAAAATTAGTGGGAGAGGACGGGACATATTTCATTCAATTAGATCCCATATCGGAATACTATAAGAGAAACTAGACATTAACATAAGATTTTAAATAGTTTATTTTGATAAACAGTAGATAAAAGATAGTATGATCAAAAAGGTTAATATTAAAAAAACAGTGAGATAAATTTATGAACATAAGTGTATATTTGAAGTATGATTCCAATTGTTTACTTTAAACAATCCCTCATGATTTAAAGGAAATATATATAATATAAAGTATATTGTAAATATGACAACAATGGGTCTCGCTAAACGTCCAAAAGCTAACTTTAAATATATAGTAATTATTAGAAAAATATTAACGAAGGGTCTGCACAATCACCCAGATTTGAATACTAATATCAATATATATATCATTAGAAAACTAATCACAAAAGCCCCAAAATTTAAAGAGTCATAGCCCATCTGGCCGTATAATTAGATTATAAGTTTTATATTTTGCCTAAACCTAACATTTAAAAAAACTTGACATCTTACCCCATACAGGGTATATATTACGTGCTTATTAGTCACTTCAACTTAAAACTAACAAAAGGAATAATCACTACCCTATCCCTTATATTAGACTGAGAAAGAGCAGTTAACCCCTGAGTTAAAAAAAAGGGAAGGGGGGGGGGACTTAGCTTTTATTATGCCAACGTAACAGACTTGCAAATATATTTACCATAATTAATCCAATTTATAACTAAATCAAGGTTAAATACACTATTTCCAACTATGATTATATAATTTAAATAACATTATTATGGCGAAAAGGAATTTTGAGAGTATAAAAGCCGAAACTTAATTTATACTTTATGAACATCCTTGACACAAGGTGTGCCCAAGGACATATCCTGTCCAAGCTTGTATAACAATACGAGTTACATCATTATATACGTTCAATATTCAAACTCGGAAAGGGGAAAGAGGGTAGAGAAAACAAAGGTGAACACACAACAATGAAGAGGGGAAGGGCAACTAGATAGAGGTAGAATGTTCGAGCATGTTGTGGATGGAGACAGAAAATAGTTTCCTGGACACATCATCGGCTTTTAAACGGATGTACGTCACGCTTTCCCAGCATGCCTCATGATACTTCCTAGTGCGAGCCTACACGCTGTTTGCTCGTTTAGTCTGTTTTGTTTTCTTCTCGCGGCATGTTGTGTTGTGCATGAAGTACACTTGGGAGGGGCAACTGCGAATGGTGCTATGGTGAGTTCACTCATGATTGTTATTATTCTTAGAGATCAGTCCAGTATGGTCTCACTATTTTTCGTAGCTTTATGCCAATAAACGCTACACAACTATAGAAATAATAAATGAAATTGTATTTTAAAACAAACTATACATAATTATCTTTCGGAATTAAAACATCGGGTCCACTACAAAGTAGGATAAACTGATATTTAAATCAATACAATAGCAATGAGTCTTTATACTTCACTCATCAAATTAGGCCTATTTATAGTTTTAATAATTGTATGATTTAATCTCGTCTATAACATCACTAGTGTTTGTAGGCATATCTTAGTTTAAAGTAAAACTTTCCTTTATGATTTGTAAAATGCGCAAAAAAGCCTAAAAAATTTTTTTAATCTTTATATTTTTGGTAAATAAGGCACAAGAGTGCCTCACTTAGAAAATCGAGTTTGACACTAAATAAAAGTGAAAATAGACCAAATAAACAACAAAATAGCTATATTAGAGTTCGATAATTTACCGTGTAGACTATGTATTCTGTTTAATACATACTGTTATATATTTAATTCTGAGCTTAACTCTATAGGTACATGGAAAATTCCCCATTAATTTATTTAGGCGATTTTAACACCAATGGTTGTCAGACACCTTAGCTAGGTCGGTAGCATGTCTGCCTACTAAGCCATGGGTTCTGCTTTTATTTCCCGGCATGGTCGAAAAAAATTTCGTTGGTCAAATGTGGGTTTATCCTTTCTTATGACGAATTGGGGGCTGGAGGCTGTGTTTGCTCTAAATTTAAAGTTTTGTAGGCCAAATTAGTATATAGGCATAAAAACCTAAATGGGTAGTAAGACATGGTGCTAAAAAATTGTAAGGGTCTGTATAGGGTTCATAGTTTTAATAATCTTTGATGTTATAACATTGATTTAATATCAAGTAAATAACTTCTTTAATATCATTCAGGCTTACTAAAAGTATTTTGGTGGAGGTTACCCTCCATTCTTGGGGAAAACTTAATTCCAAAATCCCTCCTGCGGGACGGGGGTTTAGAATAGTCCCGCAGTAACCCCTGCTTGTCGTAAGAGGCGACTAAAAGGGGAGGCATCTGTGCAGGATGTACCTCGTGCAGGACAAACTATCCTGCATCTTTCCTTTCACAATTTTCTTCTTCCCTCACTTTCACCCATTTTTTCATCTTCCTCCTTCGCTTTTTCTCTACTTCTTTTTTCCCTTCCCCTGCCGTTCTTCCTGCACGGAGGCCTTTGTCCTTTCCGTTGACGAACTTTGCTACTAACCCGGCTCTTCTCGTTTATTATGGATACCACTAACTTGAGCTCCCGAATGAAAGTGCGCCGGCTGCAATACCTTAGTAGAAGTGCCTTAGGGAATGACAATAACCGGGTACCCTACTTTTGGGAAAAGATCGGTTGCGTTCATGAGGGCCCCGGGCGTAAAATTGGCACTTTCCTACACCCCCCTTGCTGCGACGACCTCTGTCTCGGCGATGCTCTATGCGAAGGTTGTATTTTTTGTAGCGTCGTATAGAGCCCCTCGTCGGGACAGAAAGGATTCCCTCTATCGCCCAATTGGGACCTCTTTCCCCTACGCCGCACACAAGTCAGAGACTTTTCGCAGCGCAACCACGGCTTCAAGGGGCAAGTGACGCTTTCAACGAGCCTGGGAAAACCCTCGTATACGCATTTTACCCGTATCCCAGAGTGGGAGGACCCCTGCAGCTGGTGTTCGCCACATTTGGGGGGGGTGGGATTCAGCCGTTTGGGATCGACACTAAGTCTTTTTCCTACGTTGCCCAGCGGGGACCTCGGGAGGTACCCACCCCCGGGCCCTTTTGAAAGGGCCCCTCCGTCAATGAATTTAAAAACCAAAAAGGGGCAAGCAATTCTAAAAATTTCAATTTTAAATTTAGATAGAGCGGAAAACGGGTAAGGCCGTCCAGCTTTAATTGAAAAATTCGGGAAGTGGTGGGGCCCCCCCGCTTCTGTTAGTCTCGAATGGATGAAAATGGGGACCTCAAGCGTGTCCCCCATTTGTCTCGAAAGAGTGATAAAGTAGAGCTGCCGAGTCGGGGGTTTCAATTAAAACTGCGCGATGGCACGATTTGATCCAACGCAAACGACCTTCAGACAAAAAAATAATGTCAATAACTCCCAATACCGTTGAGCCCCTCAAATCATTTAAAGGTGAAGGTGGACCCCCACAGGTTCCTAATGTTTGCAATTGAGTGGTCACTGCTAGACCTCAACTGCTGAGCATTGACGAAATCTGTGAGGAGCTAGCCCTCAGAATGTCCTGAAGTATACCGCATATAGTAAAAAAAGGAAGGAAGTGAAAAAAGAGGGACATTAATCCTTCCTTTGCGACTTAAAACCCTTCCAAAGAGGTCCGACGGTTTCCACGTGCCGGGGTTTGGGCCCGTTTTCCCCAACCCTTGGCGCTGCTTTCAGTGCCAGGAGTTTGGACATACTAAGTGCGATGCCGTGGTTAAGCCAGCCTGGCGGATTCGGACAGGAGGCCGATTACACCTGTGAGTCTCCAAATTCTGCGTTAACTCCCAAGGGGTCCGCATTTTCTTGTTTTGGGCCTGTCCGAATGAAAGGTGGAGAAAAAAGTGCTTGAGTACAACCTGAAAGAAGATTCCATAAAAACCAAGCACGCAAAAAATACGTATCTAGAAAGGGCCCCGGGTTTTCAGACCTCTAACAGTCGATATTTCCCGAATTTTAATTGCCCCAACTGCATTGTGAGTTACTTTTTCAAAGCCTTTCGAGACCGTTCCATAAACCTTCCTCGAGAAAAAAAAGAAAATAGCCCCCGGGCAACGGTGGCATGAAATTAGTGCCCAAGGTTACAACTTCGGAATTGTCTCCACACCTGTGCCACCTAGAGTTCTCCTCGTGCCCTTCTCGGAGAACACCCCCGAGTCACTGGGGTAACCCCGGGCCCCACCTGGGGAACAAAAGTATTCCGGCATTTTTGGGTTTTCGCCCTTTTCTGGTCCTGAGTCTTCGGGGGTTTGGGGGTGGGTGGCAAACAGGTGAGGCCGCAAGGCGAGTCCTGCAGTGCCTCAAAAAGGGGCCCCAAAACGGGGTACCCCAAAATTTAATGATTTAAAAAAAAGGTCGAAGGTTATAACAAGCCTTCGCGCCCGACCCAACGCCAAAATCTTTTCTGGAAAAACCCAAAAGCCCTCTTTGAAAGGGAGAGGTCCGGGAAAATTTGGCAAGGCAAAGGACCTAAAAAGGTCCAAAAACCAGTTTTTACTCTTTAGAGATAGCGACATGGATTTCGTGGATGAATAACCTATATTTTATACATAATGTCGCTACTACAATGGAATTGTAGGGGGTTTTTATGCTCTGTAGAGGAAATTAAACTACTAATTTCTTTCCTGCATCCCATCTTTTGGGTTTTCAGGGAAAACCCCCTTCCGCCCCAAAGACAACCGAGCTTCTGGGGCGATGTGTATCGTACGACAGCCACTCTTTTATTGGGCTTCGGGGGGGTGTGGCTATATTTTCACGTAGCACTTTATATCATAAGTTATAATATGTCTCTGATCTCCAATGATTGCTGTCAGAGCCTCCTTCTATGGAGGTAACCGTTTTGTTGCATTTACCTCCCACCATGTGAACGTGTTTCCAAGAGGACTCTAGAGGACCTCTTTATACACTTCCGCCCCCTTACATCTTGGGGGAAATTTACCGCGCATAACTTGGTTTGGGGGTTTAATTTTACAGACACCCGCGGGGGGCGTAGAGGAATTTTTGTCTCGGGAAACCTGGTGTTAAAAACACCGGGACCCAGACAACTTCTCTACCTTTAATGGTGAAACCTCTGCCATCGACCTAACCTTATAAATCCGGGATCGCGCTCCTTCCTTTGGGAGCCCCTCGGGGCTTTATGGCAGTGATCATTATCCAATTCTGCTACATCTCTTAAAGATCCTCCCAGTACGGCGCGAATACCCCAATGGGTGCTAAAACGTGCTGACGGGATAGATTGCGCGAGCTCGCCGTATTTAGTGAATCCCAAACATCCTGACGTCGATGGTAAGGCTGGGCATTTTACTTCGACGGTCATCGCGGCGGCGAGGGCTTCCATCCCTAAATCCTCGCCAAATCGCGCCACCATCCTGTTCCCTGGTTTGGAACGAGGAGTGTCGCCTGGCTATTTTCTGACCGTCGAAGGGCCCTACGTCTATTCCATCGACGCCCCACTAAAGAGAATCTGGAGTCATTCCGAATTTTACGCGCTCGAGTTCGCCGTGTTATTCGAAAATGCAGAAGAGTCTTGGAGACAGTTTATTTCAACCCTTACATTACCACTCCCACAATTAAAGTTTGGGACAATATTCGTAAATTAAGTAGTAGCAAAAATTCAATTAATGGGTGTACCTGCCCTCATGTCTAACGGTTCGCTTGTTTCCCCCCCTGTGGAGGTCGTCAAAATATTGGGCTCGTTTGTTCGCCTCTATTTCTAGCACTGCGAGCTACTCTAACGAGTTCGTGGTGCATAAGCGGAGCATCGAGCGCTTTACTATTGATTTTGGCCAAAGTCCCCTTTAACTAAAGAGGAACATACTAATGCCCTGTCCCAGGCGGGCAAATACAATTTTTGGGCCCCGGATGTATCCATTATGAAATGTTGCGCCAACTGTCCCCTGATGGACGGGCGTTCCTCTTAGGGGGCAAGCAACCGTTATCCCAATATATAAAAGTGGCAAGGAAAAATTAGACCCAACTAGTTATAGACCGATAGTCTTAACTAGCTGTGTATGCAAAATATCAGAAAAAATGATACATAAACAACTTATATGGGTTTAGAACCCCGCAATCTGCTATCCAATATTCAATGTGGTTTTCGCCGTACCGTATCCACGGTTGATCATCTCGTCTGTCTTGAACTGCTGTTCGTGACGCCTTTCTCCATAAACAGCATCTTTTGGCTGTTTTCTTTGATTTGGAGAAGGCGTACGATAATACTGGCGTTACGGCATCTTAAAAAACCTTTTTAATTAGGGGTTCGGTGAGCCTCCCTATTTTTTTAGCAAATTTTATGTCAGATAGAACTTCCGGGTAAGGTTAAACAACACCTTATCCGATGATTTTATTCAAGAAAATGGGATGCCCCAGGGCAGTCCTTGAGCTGCACGTTGTTCGCTATTGCGATAAATAGCATTGTAGACAACGTGCGCTTACCTGTTCGTTCATGCCTTTTTGTGGATGACTACGCAATTTATTGCGTTTATAAAGTCTCCACGGGGTGTGAACGACAGATACAACTCGCTGTAAACAATCTATGGTTGTGGGCATCTCGGATTGGCTTTCGTTTCTCTGGGGGCCAAGACGACTGTCGTCCACTTCCATAGATTTACGCGGAATTACGCCAGCCCCAATATTTTAATGAACAATGTGTTTTCCCTGTCTCCGAGACCGTAAGGTTCCTGGGACTCTTTATTCGATTTTTAAACTAACTTGGATCCCCCACATCAAAGACCTTAAAGCGAGGTGTGTTAAAGCTTTGAATTTACTTAAAGTTGTGAGTGGTCGCTCTTTTGGTTTCTGATAGGGAAACCTTGATGCGCCTTATAGAGCCTTGGTGAGATCAAAACTTGATTCGGGAGTTTTGTATATGGTTCGCTAGACACTCGGCGTTAAAGATGCTCGATAGCGTCCACCATGCTGGCATTCGACTGGCTACTGGTGCTTTTCGTACAGTCCAGTCGTCAGCATCTGTGCTGACGCCGGTGAGCCCCCTTTCTTACCGGCGGTCTTATCTCCTGGCATCTTGCGTGTCGAAAACTGCATTGCACGCCAAATAATGTTGCCTACCGCCCCGTGTTTTTATCCCCCTAACCGTGTCTTGTATGAAACCAAATGGCGTAGTACTAGGACTGTTGGGAACCCGATGCTATCGGTTTTCGACACGTGTAGGATAGTGCTGCCAAAGGCTATCCCATATCACCAGGTCGAGTTTCTCCTAGAAAATACGCCCTCCGAATGCCATTTTGATCTTGCCAGTTCCTTAAAGCGACCACCCCAAACTTTGTATATGAAGGACCTTTAATGAGCTCCTCTCCACTCGCTTTTTACGGATTTGAGCGCATCTACACTTTATGGCTCTAAATCTGGAGCCTTCGTTGGGGTGTGGTTTTGTTGTGGAAGGATCCAATTTTAAATTTGGTTTACCTAAAGAACCAGTGTTTTTTACGGCTGAATGTATGCCATTTTTAAATCTTTGTGTTTTATATACCGAAATAGTCACCGTTTCTGTTCTAATCTGCACGGATTCCATGAGTGCTCTGTTGGCATTGTCCACACTCTACTCGTGGAATCCCCTCGTGCAGATGATAAATGAGCAAATTTTAAAAATTGATTCATTAGCTTCCGGATCGCCTTTTGTGGATTCCCTGTCACGCTGGTCTTTCAGGAA
The DNA here is from genome assembly GCA_039000515.1 of Timema cristinae. Lineage (NCBI taxonomy): Eukaryota > Metazoa > Arthropoda > Insecta > Phasmatodea > Timematidae > Timema > Timema cristinae. The sequence goes on along the minus strand of JBCFYV010000476.1, from coordinate 79,895 downwards.
ATGAACTGGCGGACCAGGGAGCCAAGGAGGCGGCTCGCCTGCCTCCGGAGGTGAGTCTGGGTGTCATGTTTTAGATCTAAAGGGTTATGTTCGGCGTGGAGTCTTACGCACCTGGCACGAGCAATGGGTCTCGATCCTGCTCAGAACAAGCTGCGGGTCCATCAGGGACGGTGTGTCGCGATGGCCTTCTTCTATACGAAAGTCTAGGAGAGAGGAGGTCATCGTGACGAGACTCCGCGTCGGGCATACATTTTTAACCCACGGATTTTACTCAGAGGAGGGACCACCCCCCAGTGTGTTAATTTTGCGATGTTCCCCTTAGTGTGCACCACATTTTGGTGGAGTTGTCGCAGATATACCCCTATTCGCCTGGCCCTTTATTTTAAAGGTGACCTTCGTTTTTTTATTACGCGACAGTGCTGAAGGAGTTATTTGTTTACTCCATTTTAACGCCAGGCGAATCTTTTTAGTGCCATTTGAGTCACTTTTATAAAGTGGCTCATCTGGATTTTATCGCATTTGAGACCTTTTAACATTTTAGTATACTTTAATGTGTTTGTTTTGTCGTTTTTATCCATTTTAATAAACTTTAAATAAAATACTAATATTACATGTTTGTTTTGTTTTTTATTAGAGTGACACATCTGTGGTTTTTTTAGCAGGTGTTTCACTCAATTGTACTTGAGCTCATTTGAGCACTCCCATGGAGTGTCTCAGGTGGTGAATGATTATATCTCTCCCCTATGGGGATTTTATTATGTTTTAAATATATTTCAAGGCCCTAATGACCTCAATGTGTTGATGGGCCTTTAAACCACAATAATATAATAATAATAATAATAACTGAAACGAAGTTCGACGCCCGCCACTGGCTGTGTCGGGGGCTCTCCCCTCCTCTTCGCCCGTGACAACAAGAGAAGAGCGAGCTGCACGCGCATTAAAAAAAAAACTTGCATGGACTGTTCTTTTTGCGAGTGACTAATGCCCACTAGCCTCGAGATCTTTCTCGAACATCCCTTCTCCTTTACTCCGCGCAACTGAGAACACATTATTTTCGCTGTGTATATAATGGTTATAACCCAGAGTATGGACACACATTTCACTCTGGGTCTTCCAATGTAAATAGCCTAATTTATACGGCTGGACGCTATTCTCTAAATTCAATTTGGCTGTAAATTTCTATCTTTCAAAATTCCATTTATATTTCTACGAATAATGTTTTACTGCAACGATTTGTTACGTCAGCCCCTAGGGCAAAGCGTATACTAAGAGTCGTTTGGTCTCCATTAATATTGTTGGTATCTTTGTTTGAAACCAGTTTATATTTACTGCCTTGCTTTGTTCCATGGTTGGGTAAATATGGGGCCGCGAGCCGGCCAGTGCTTGTATCGACTGTAGGCATCCTGATTGTTATTGAATGGATAAGGTTTTCTTACTAATGTTGGACTTTAACCTAATATATTTGACATAATATAATGTCGGTGCCTTCATTTAGGTTAGGGACTTAACCCTTGACTCACTAAATGTTTCACACCTTGAACTGGTGTTGGCTCTTTGCCCATGCTGTTGGTAGACAGTTTATATTATTTCTTTTGTATATCAGGAGACCAATTTATTAGATCTTTATGCTATTCTCTGATGAGACCATTTTGGGGCCGTCTAAAGTACATGGAGCTGCCTGATGTTTTTGTTGTAATGCCCTTCAGGCCCTGGCGGTGTCCATTGTGGCTTATATTTAATGCCATTGCTCTTAAGCGTCGCTCCCTCATTGAGTTGTACCATGTTTTGTCTTTTTTTTATCAATAAACTGATAACTCTCTTGTGCTTACCTCTGTGTGTTATTTATGTGGGGATAATATAGAGAGTAGGTCACAGATGCATTCGGTTCATTTTAGATTACAGTGGCTGAGAAACTAGTATACTAGTTGAGAAGTCAAGTGATTAAAAATAAATATGTACATCATACAACACAAGTTTAATTTAATATTCTTATTACAATTTTATGCTTAAATATAAAACACATTTGAATTAGTATTTTTTTTATTTTATTTTTTATATCCCCCCCTGCGGGACGGGGTTTAGAATAGTCCCGCAGTAACCCCTGCTTGTCGTAAGAGGCGACTAAAAGGGGAGGCTTCTGTGCAGGATGTACCTCGTGCAGGACAAACCTATCCTATATCTTTCCTTTCACGTCATTTTCTTCTTTCACTTTCCCCCTTTCTTTTCTTCACTCTTCCCCCTTCGCTATATCTATCCTTACATTTTTCTTCCCTTCCCCTGCCGTTCATCCTGCGCGGAGGCCTTTGGCCTTTCCGTTGACGACCTTGGCTACTAACCCGGCTCTTCTCTGTTTATTATAGGATACCACTGCTTTGAGCTCCTGAATGAAAGTGCGCCGGTTGCAATACCTTAGTAGAAGGGCCTTAGGGATGACAATAACCGGGTACCCTACTTTGGGAAAAGATCGGCTGCGTTCATGAGGGCCCGGACGTAAAATTGGCACTTTCCTACACCCACTTGCTGCGATGACCTCTCTCTCGGCGATGCTCTATGCGAAGGTTGTCATGTCTAGCGTCGCATCGGGCCTCTCGTCGGGACAGTTAACAGGGCCATATGTGGTAGTACCAACTTGGGTCACCTGGGTCTACGATCCGAGTATTGTGTAGGTTGTCCCCAATAATGGCATGGCCGACAACATTGTCGCCGCTGGCACCGTACTGCCAAACCCTGCTGGCAACTCACTGCCCGGCCCCTCGCAAGGTCGTAATATAGATAAGAGGCGGAAACGGGTAAGGCCGTCCAGCCCTTTAATTGAAAAAATCCAGGAAGTGGTGAGGCCCCAGCCCCGCTTCCTGGTAATGTCTCGAATGGATGATAATGAGAACTCAGGCGTGTCAGCCCATTTGTCCTCGAAAGAGTGATAAGTGGAGCTGCCGAGTCTGGGTTTCAATTAGAAAACTGCGCGATGGTACGATTATGATCCAGACTGAAAACGACCTTCAGACAAAGAAAATAATGGCAATAACTACAATACCGTTGAGCCCCTCGAATCATTTAAAGGTGAAGGTGGAACCGCACAGGTTCCTCAATGTTTGCAAGGAAGTGGTCACTTGCTATGACCTCGACTGCGTAAGCATTGAGGACATCTGTGAGGAGCTTTCCCCTCAACATGTCACAGAAGTATATAGGATCACCATCAAAAGGAACGATGTAGTGAAGAACACTGATAGTTATATTCTAACATTTGCCACTCCTCCCTTACCAAAGGAGGTCCGAGCTGGCTTCCACGTGCTTAGGGTCCGGCCGTATGTCCCCAACCCTCGGCGCTGTTTTCAGTGCCAGGAATTTGGGCATACGAAGCTTCGATGCCGTGGTAAGCCAACCTGTGCAGATTGTGGACAGGAGGCTCACGAACAACCATGCGAGTCTCCTAAATTTTGCATTAATTGCAAGGGTCCTCATTCTGCCTGGTCTCGGTACTGTCCGAATTGGAAAGTAGAAAAAAAAGTCCTGGAGATCCAAACAGAAAAGAAGATCCCTTATGCCAGGCACGCAAAGAGTTTACTGCACTACAAGCTCCGGTATTTCAAAGCTCCTACAGCCAAATTGTTGGCCAAAATATAAACTGCCCTAACTGCCACTGCGCAGTTAATATTGTGAAGTCTCCTACACGACCTGTGCCACTCGTCTCTATTCGAGACTCAACAAAAAAAACCAGCATCAACTATGGTGATGCAAATATAAGACAAGTGGCGACACCTTCACAACAGTCGCCTCCACCACCTGTACCCCCGAGGAGACCCCCTCGGGGAACACTTCCGAGCCCCCCCCCCCCGGGGAACTCCCCCGAACCCCCCTCGGGGAACACCCCCGAACCCCCCTCGGGGAACACCCCCGAACCCCCTCGGGGAAACACCCCCGAACCCCCCTCGGGGAACTCCTCCGAGCCCTCCTCGGGGAACTTCCCCGAGCCCTCCTCGGGGGACTCCCCCGAGCCCTCCTCGGGGAAATAGATTGCATGCGGCCACTCTTGGGTCGCTAACTCTCGCCTCTGGGACTCCAGAGGCCGGGATGAGTGACGAGACAGGTGAGGCGTAAAGGCGAGTCCCACTGGTGCCTTGCAGAAGGACCAGCGAGAGACCGCTGAAAAGAATAATAGTAAAAAAGCGTCGAAGGCCTTAACAAAGCCTTCGCGCAAGGATCCGACTACCCAGTCTCTCCAAAGTAAATCGAAGCCTCTCCTAAAGCGGGAGGTCCAGGAGAGATTGGGAAAGGCAAGAGGACCTAAAAAGGCCCTCAACCAATTTTTAATTTTAAGAGATAGTGTCATGGATTGCGAGGATAACTTAATTTTATACTAATAACTTATGTCGCTACTACAATGGAATTGTAGGGGTTTTTATGCTCGTGTAGAGGAAATTAAACTAATAATTTCTTCCCTGCATCCTTCCATATTGTGTTTGCAGGAGACCCACTTCCGCCCAACTGACAGCCCGATGCTCCGTGGGTACGATGTATATCGTACCGACAAGCCATTCTTCGATCGGGCTAGCGGAGGTGTGGCTATACTTGCACGTAGCAATATATATAATAAGTCTATAAATATTGTATCTGATCTCCAAGTGATTGCTGTGAGAGTCTCCCTTCCTATAGAAGTAACTGTATGCTGCATCTACCTCCCACCAGGTGAACGTGTTTCAAAGAGGAGCCTAGAGGCCCTCATTAAACAACTTCCCGCCCCCTATATTATCTTGGGGGACTTTAACGCACACAACCTGGTGTGGGGGTCTAATTATACAGACGCCCGCGGGAGGATGGTAGAGGATATTCTTGTCTCGGGAAACCTGGTGTTAATGAACACCGGGACCCAGACACACTTTTCCACCTTTAATGGTGTATCCTCTGCCATCGACCTAACTCTATGTAGCCCCGGGATCGCTGCCACTTCCTTTGGGAGGTCCACTCGGATCTATGTGGCAGCGATCACTTTCCCATTCTGCTTTCGCTTATTGAAGACCCTCCCGGTATAGCACGTGCACCACAATGGGTGCTTAAACGTGCTGACTGGGATAAATTTCGCGAGCTCGCCGTATTTGTACAACCCCTTTCTCCGGACGTCGATGTTAATATTGCCCATTTTTACTTCGACGGTCATCATGGCGGCGAGGGAATCTATCCCTAAATCCTCGCCAAACCCGCGCCACCATCCTGTTCCCTGGTGGAACGATCAGTGTAGATTGGCTATTTCTGACCGTCGAAGAGCATTACGTCTCTTCCATCGGCGTCCTACCTTGGATAATCTAGAATCATTCCGGATTATGCGTGCTCGAGCTCGCCGTATCATTCGTGAAAGCAGAAGAGAGTCTTGGAGACAGTTTATATCTACCCTTACAATTTCCACTCCCACAACTAAGGTTTGGGACAATATTCGTAAATTACGTAGTAGCAAAAATACCATCAATAACATACCTGCCCTCATGTCAAATGGTACGCTTGTCTCCTCCCTGTGGAGGTCGCCAATGTTTTGGGCTCTATGTTCACCGCCATATCTAGCACTGCAAGCTACTCAAATGAGTTTGCAGCGCATAAGCGGAACATAGAGCGCCATTCTATTGACTTTGGTCGGAGTCAGGGGGAGGATTACTACTCCCCCTTTACTTTAGATGAACTGACCTATGCCATGTCCCAGGCGGGTAGCACAGCTCCTGGCCCCGACGACATTAATTATGAAATGTTGCGCCAGTTACCCCCTGCTGGACGAGCATGTCTGTTGGACCTCTACAATAGTGTTTGGGAATCTTGTCAGTTCCCAACACTGTGGAGGCAAGCAACAATTATCCCTCTATATAAAAGTGGCAAGGAAAAATTAGAACCAACTAGTTATAGACCGATAGCCTTAACTAGTTGTGTATGCAAAATATTGGAAAAAATGATAAATAAACGATTAATATGGTATTTAGAATCCCGCAATCTACTATCAAATATTCAATGTGGTTTTCGCCGCAACCGATCTACGGTGGATCATCTCGTCCGTCTCGAGACGGCAGTTCGTGACGCCTTTCTCCATAAACAGCATCTTTTGGCAGTTTTCTTTGACTTGGAGAAAGCGTACGATACCACTGGCGGTACGGCATTTTAAAAACCCTTTTTAACTGGGGGTTCCGTGGGAACCTCCCTGTTTTTATAGCTAATTTTATGTCAGATAGACACTTCCGGGTAAGGTTAAACAACACCTTATCCGATGATTTTATTCAAGAAAATGGGGTGCCCCAGGGCAGTATTTTAAGCTGTGCGTTGTTCGCCATTGCAATAAATGGCATTGTGGACAACGTACACCTTCCTGTCCGTTCATGCCTCTTTGTGGATGACTACGCAATTTATTGCAGTTCGTCAAGTCTCCACAGGGCTGAACGACAGATACAACTGAGTGTTAACAATCTTTGGTCGTGGGCATCGCGTAATGGCTTTCGCTTCTCTGCAGCCAAAACGACGGTCGTCCACTTCCATAGATTACGCGGAATACATCCAGCCCCCAATATTTTAATGAACAACGTTGTTTTACCTGTCTCCGAGACCGTAAGGTTCCTGGGACTTTTATTCGATTTTAAACTAACTTGGATCCCCCACATCAAAGACCTGAAAGCGAGGTGTATTAAGGCATTGAATTTGCTCAAAGTGGTTAGCGGCCGGTCCTGGGGTGCTGATAGGGAAACCTTGATGCGCCTGTATAGGGCCCTGGTCAGATCTAAACTAGATTATGGGAGCTTTGTTTATGGCTCAGCTAGACCCTCGGCGTTGAGGATGCTAGATAGTGTCCACCATGCTGGCATTCGACTGGCTACTGGTGCCTTTCGTACCAGTCCAGTCGTCAGCATCTGTGCCGACGCCGGTGAGCCGCCTCTTTCTTACCGGCGGTCCTATCTATTGGCATCTTACGTGTCGAAACTTCATTGCATGGCGCAGCATGTTGCCTATCGTCCTGTGTTTCATCCCCCTAACCGTGTCTTGTATGAAACCAAATGGCGTAGTGCAAGGCCGGTTGGGATCAGGATGCTATCGGTTTTCGACACGTGTGGGATAGTTTTGCCAAAGGCTATCCCCACATCCCCAGGTCGAGTTTCTCCCTGGAAGATACGCCTACCTCAATGCCATTTTGATCTTGCCAAGTTCCCTAAAGCGACCACCCCAAACTTTGTATATGAGAGGACCTTTAATGAGCTCCTCTCCACTCGCTTTCACGGATTCGAGCGCATCTACACTGACGGCTCTAAATCTGGAGCCTCCGTGGGATGTGCTTTTCTTGTGGAAGGATCCAATTTTAAATTTGGTTTACCTAAAGAAACCAGTGTTTTTACGGCTGAATTATATGCCATTTTTAAATCTTTGTGTTTTGTTTACCGAAGTAGTCACCGTTCTGTCCTCATCTGCACGGATTCCATGAGTGCTCTGTTGGCATTGTCCACTCTCTACTCCTGGAATCCCCTCGTGCAGATGATACATGAGCAAATTTTTAAAATTGATTCATTAATCACCCGGCTCGCCTTTTGCTGGATCCCTGGTCATGCTGGTCTTCCAGGAAATGAGCTGGCGGACCGGGCAGCCAAGGAGGCAGCACGCCTGCCTCCGGAGGCGAGTCTGGGTGTCATGTTTTTAGATCTAAAGGGTTATGTTCGGCGTGGAGTCTTACGCACCTGGCACGAGCAGTGGGTCTCGACCCCTGCTCAGAACAAGCTGCGGTCCATCAGGGACGGTGTGTCGCGATGGCCCTCTTCTATACGAAAGTCTAGAAGAGAGGAGGTCATCGTGACGAGACTCCGCGTCGGGCATACTTCATTAACCCATAGTTTTTTACTAAGAGGGGATCCACCTCCAGTGTGTGAGTTTTGTGATACTCCCCTTAGTGTGCATCACATTTTGGTGGAGTGTCGCAAACTAGCCCCTATCCGTCTGGCTCTTGATTTTAAAGGTGACTTACGTTTTTTATTACGCGATAGTGCGGATGGAGTTATTTGTTTACTCCGTTTTATACGCCAGGCGGATCTTTTTAATGCCATTTGAGTCACTTTTATAAAGTGGCTCTTTTGGATATTATCTCATATTGAGATCTTTTTAACAGTTTTATTACAATTTAACATGTTGTTTTGTCTTTTTAACGTATTATCATTTTAACATGTTTTGTCTTTTTAACGTGTTATATTTTAATATGTTTGTTTTGTCTTTTTATTGGAGTGATACACTTGTGGTTTTTTTTAGCAGGTGTATCACTTAATTTATACCAAGAGGCCATTTGAGCACTCCTATGGAGTGTCTCAGATGGTGAATGTTTTATCTATTTCCCCCATGGGGATTTTATTATGTTTTTAATATATTTCAAGGCCCTAATGACCTAGATGTGTCGATGGGCCATTAAACAATAATAATAATAATATTTTATATCCATTCATGTAGGCCTATGTTGGGACTAATTATTGCTTTTTCTTTAGCTTTAATCTCTGTGAATATTGTGTATTTATGAAATATGAGTTTAATTTAATTATCTTAGATTGACCATTATAGGACCCAATACAATCATTTGAAACTACGTTTTAAAAAAATTCATGTTTCAAATCATTACAAAAGGCACATTTCATTTTTTAATAGTTGGCTTTAGATGTTTGTTCGAAAGTTGTATGTGAAATGGTTTCCATTGCAGACTTGGTAAGATTTAAAAGTTGATACAAAGAAGAAGGCAGGTGTAATCGCCGACAATTTGCGGAGGACCTCCTCCAGAAGAGATAATGACCGATGTCCAGAAAAGAATTGTAGGTTTGTTTGGACAAGTATCTGTAGAGGGCATCGAGTCAGCAGTGTAAGTCAGGGTATGTTTAATGACAAAATAAAATACTTGACTTACATTGAAATTTAAATATATTAAGCATTTTGATTTTTAAAAAGATAGAGATCAACTATTTACTGTTGTCTGATATAAGACATATAGACCATGGGTTCATTTTTATGATTACAGACCCCCCAACATATTGCCCAATATGTCCACATACCCCCTTCACCAGATTGTCGAAATCATCATAACTTGTCCTATTAGGTACCAGTATGACTTAAAACTATGTAAATAGCTTGGTTTAACTTTACATATTGATATAAGGAACAGAATAGATAAAAGCTTTGGTAGATAAATCACTCTCACCATAAACTAGACTGTCGATAACAGGAAGATTGAGGCACAAATCCCAGCCAGGTGTACTGAGAGTGGTTTTCCATAAATAGTATCTCATTATTTCTCCACACTAATGCAGTTACACTTCCTCTGTATTCAACCTTCTTAATACCCAACAAATTAACATAACTAGCACATATGCATAACTTGAGTGGGTAGTAAGATATGGTGATTAATAAATTCAACACATAAAAGAAAATCATAATAATATCTTTTACTGATAGTAAACCCGCAAATCATTAATACACAAGTTAACTAGAAATAGTGAGATTTTTGCTCATTAGTTCCATACCCCAGTTTCATGGTCAGCTCACTACACTTTTACTAGACTCCCCCGCAAATCATTAATACACAAGTTAACTAGAATTAGTGAGATTTTTGCTCATTAGTTCCATACCCCAGTTTCATGGTCAGCTCACTACACTTTTACTAGACTCCAGGGTTACACAGCACTTCGCGCCGACGCACTCTCACTAAGTAACTTAGTACGTTTCATAGTCAAGATAGTTTGGATTGTTTTAGCCACTCGAAGCAATAGAGAGCTTGGTCGAGGAAGTTCGTTTCTGTCCGTAATATTGGTGACGTCACACCAGGCAGCCAATGATAATGCGTGTAATTAGTTACGTAGTTATAACAAACCGAGAAAGAAATCACTTGTTGTCAACATGGACAAAAAGAGAGCTTATGATCGCTTTACTGCCAACGAGAGAGAAATATTATTCGGCCTTATTAATTCTAAATCAGCTGTCATTGAAGATAAAAGAACTTCGTTTTCTGTACTAATGGCAAAGAAGAAAGCTTGGCAAGATATCGCAGATGGCTTCAATTCTTACACTGATGTGACACATGTGAGTACAGAATACGTTTCGGAAGTATGTTAGGTTACTTATATTCTGATGTTTTTAATTCCTTGAGATATTTAGTATTACTTAATATTTTCTTCTATTTACTATGCTAGTTTCCTTTTCTTTTAATTTGCTGATAAAAAAGATGTTCCAATATTTCAATCTTCTACACAACATACCTATCAAGACGACATCAATGTTATTAAGGACAATTTCAATAATGGATAAAAACACATAATGTATTTACTTTATATAATCATACATTATATTTGATATAAATAAACCATAGGCCTAAGCCCTAATTCTTACTATATCAGTATAAAACTGTTGGTTAACACAACTTGTTTACAGTCATGCCTAGGCCTAAAGCATTATTTATTTTTCAAAGTAAGACATATTTATTTTATTTAGATCTTTAAATTTTTGCTAACAGTTAACAAAATAAATCCATGCTTATTTTTACACACAGGCATAGGCCTAGCATTTTTTTAAAATCGTGTTTTATTTGCTTCTAGGCCTGCAGCAAACAGTCAATACTAAAAGCAATAGTAAAAAGCAAGATGGCGGACGATAAAGAACTCACGTATTGTGGCGGGTGCAAATTGTTTATAAATGAAGGTGAAAATTCGATAGAATGTAATGGAACCTGTAAATCTTGGTTTCATTTATCATGTGTAGGAATATCTAATTCAAAATTCAAGCAACTTTGTAACAACAAGAAGAAAAAGTGGTATTGTATGGACTTTGAGACTCAAACGCTTGGCGGCTTGGACAAACAGTCTAAGCCGGAACAAGTTAACCTCTGTGCATTCACTAAACCTGACAAAAATACCGCAGCGAAGAAAAATATGAATTTGAATACTCAAGAAAGTGTTTCAAATGTATAAAAGAACATTAAGAAATATTAAGAAAAATGAATACACTGGATTTGATAAGTGATAAAGTAGATTCTTTGTTATTTAGAATGGATGAGAAAGATGAGACAAAAGAAGTTAAAGAACAAGTTAGTATGATTAATAAAGACATTTCGTACTTGCAACAATATTCCCGAATAAACAGTTTTGAGATACATGGAATCCCAATAATAGGTGCGAATACAGAAAATGTTTATGAATTGGTGGAAAAATTGGGCAAGGTTGTTAAAGTTGATCTAAATAAAGGTGAAATTGACATAGCTCACAGGCTATTAAACAACAAGAAAAATGAACTACCACCAGTTATTCTCGTTAAATTAATCAGACGACACAAAAAACTTGAGCTTATTAATGGAGTGAAACAATTTAATAAAAGTGTAACTAGCTTTGACGATAAGCTCAGTACACTATCCTTAGGACTATCATGCATAAAGAGACCCATTATGTAAATGAATGCCTAACTCATCAAAATAAGATTCTCTTTGGACAAGCCAAAGAATCTCTTAGGAAGGAAGGTTTCAAATTTATATGGATCAGAGAGGGGAAAATATACGCGAGGTTTAATGAGAATGGAAGAGTCCATCATATCAAGTCCAACAATGATATAAAGAATATTTTAACATCAACAAATGTAAGTGATTATGATCATAAGATTGAACAATACAAAGAGTCAACAAACCAGCCACTCTAAGGAAAAGGGACACCAACAGGAAGACAATGTGAAACAAAGAAAAAGTTTTAGTTTCAATGATTCTAAATGGTTAAAGTAGGACAAGCAGGGAAAAAAGTCACTTACAATGTGTTTTGTTTATTTGTCCTTGTGGGCTTAGGTCTACTATTTTACAGAACATTCAGTTCATTGTTAAAGTTATTCTGTTATATGCAGGTGGTTAAAGTAGGCCTAACATGGAGGAAGGTGTCTTACAAAGCTTTTTGTTCTTTTGTTTCCGTATTAGAAATACTAGCTTTCAGAGTGATAAATTCATTGTTAAAGTTATACTTTTTTATTCTATTGAGTAAGCCAATCACAGAGGAAGGTGACACAAGGTTGAATTTTTCAATTGTTTTCATATTGGGAATACTAGCTTTCAGAGCAATCATCTCACTGTTGGAGTTATTATATTCTATTCAGATGGATAGAATGGGCCTAGCATGGTGATTTTGACTTGCAAATTGTCTTGTTTGTTCTTCTTTGTTTTAGAAATACTAGCTCTCAAAGTGATCAAATCATTGTTAAAGTTATTGTTTTTTAAAGTATTTTCAAATATTGATACCTAAATGAGTTTGCATAATATAAAATTAGGATATACTAATCAAACAGTGGAGCATATTTTAAATAATGCTACTGAACTTAATCTTGAATATGGTAACCAGTCTAATAATTTCAATTTTGGCATATTATATTTAAATATTCGTAGCCTTAGAAATAAAACTGATGATCTTGAAACACATTTAATTTCACTTAAATTAAAAATGCATATAATTGTTTTGACTGAAACATGGATAAACAGAAGTGAGGCTGAGTTCTTTAATATCAACGGATATGTTTCACTATATGATTGCCGAGACCATAAGCCTGGGGGAGGTGTAGGGATCTTGATTCACAAATCTTTAGAATACACTTTTATTGACAATACCATAAATAAAGCAGAAGATTTGTCTGTTCTCAGGATATTACTTAGGCCACAAATCATTTTAAAAATAATGTCACTATATGTGTCATTTATAAGCTGCCAAATTGTGAAAACAATAGCTTTCTTAAATTTTTTGATAGCTATTTAGAATCTTTAAAAATCAACAAAGTTTGATCCTTGGAGACTTTAATATAAAATATTTTCGACAAAGACAACACTGTTGTAAAGAAATACACTGACATTATCGTATCAAATGGATTTGATTGTATAAATACCAAAAACCCCTCCAGGATTACTAAAAATACCACCACGTTAATTGATCATATTCTAAGCAATTACTCTCAGCCTAGTAAGAAAATTAGTGTGTATAATTTTAGCCATTCGATCAGTGATCATAATGTTTTTGTAACAGATTATAGTCCATTAAGAACAAAATACATTGAAAATAGCAAATAATTTAAAACAATTAAAAAAGTAGTTTTGAATGAAAAGGTGTTTATAGAAGTTTTCAAGAAAAATGTTGGTAAAATAATTTTGAACTCTGACACATACAACATGTATAATGATACAGTTGGGTTGATAAATAACATTAGAGAGAATTGTTCCTATGAACGAATAATTTTAGACCATGACCAAAAAAAATGTGCCTCTTTGGTACACTACAGAGTATATAAATTTAGTAAAAAGAAGGGAAACTTGGTATAAGAAACTTAAAAAAAATCCTACTAATGGAGGCATAAAACAGGAATATATCTTGTGTAGAAACAAAGTAACATACTTAAGGAAAACAAATCAAAAGATGATAGCTAAAAGGGATTTTTTTAAATGTGTGACAAACCATAGAAAAACCTGGAAACTAATAAACAATATTCTTTGCAATAAACCTAACAATAGAGACAGTGGAATAACTGAAATAGAAACAAATGAGAATTACATAACTTCAGACATACATGAAGTGGCAAATATCTTAAATACTTATTTTGTAAATGTTGGAAAAATAACAGATAGCCAAATCCTTAGAAAGTGTTACTCTTCTAGTGAGCATGTGGTCAGCAATCAAAAAGATTATGCTAATATTTTGTTTAACTTTGATAAAATTGATGTAATTGAAATTGACAAAATAATTAGAAATTTACCAAATAAATTTAGTTGTGGCTTTGACAATATCTCAAATCACATGCTGAAACTAATTAGAATTTCTATAGTGCCTATAATGGTCAAAATAATTAATCATAGTCTAGAAACAGGCATTTTACCTGACAACATGAAAATTGCAAAAGTAATACCAATTCATAAATCTGGTAGCAAACGTATCTGTGGTAATTATAGGCCTATATCATTACTACCAGCAATGTCTAAAATCATTGAAAAAATTGTTAAAAATAAACTTATACAGCATCTCAATAGTATTAATTTCATCTATGAAGGTCAATGTGGTTTTAGAGAGAATTCTAATACAGAAAGTGCTGTAGTTGATCTAGTAAATGTGTTAGAGAATTTTCTTGATAGTGGTAAAGTTGCTGGTGGACTATTTATTGATATAAAAAAAGCCTTTGATACCATAAATCATGATATATTATTAAAAAGCTGTCTAATATTGGCATAACAGGTATGGAATTAAATTGGTTCAAAAATTATCTCTCTGATAGGAAACAATTTGTCTTTATCAATGATAGAAATACAAACATCAGTAGCTGCTGCAAAGATATAGTATGTGGTGTGCCACAGGGCTCTGTTTTAGGTCCTTTATTATTTCTTATATATATTAATGATATATATAAAAATAGTTTCTATGGCAAAATACAGCTGTTTGCTGATGACACTTGTCTGCTGTACTCTGGTAACTCTATAAGAGAAATAGAAACCAATTTGCAAAAGGATTTAAAAAAATTGACTCAATGGCTTCATAGTAACTGTTTATCTTTAAATGTTAAAAAAACAAAAGTAATTTATTTTACAAAACCCACCATGAACAATAATAACTACATAAGTGATATACACCTAAATGGAGAAAAAATAGATGTAGTATCACAAATAAAATATTTAGGATTGATTCTTGATCAGCATCTCACATGGATACCACATGTTGATAGTATATGTAAGAAAATTTGTCCTATTGCTGGGGCCTTTAGAAGAACTCAACACAAACTTACAACTAACACTAAAATCATAATTTATAACTCTTTATTCCACTCACATTTATCATATGTGAACATAATTTGGGGATCAACATAAACAAAACATTGAAGAGGGTACAAGTAATACAAAATAGAGCTATAAGAAATTTTTTAACTCTGATAATTTTGGCAATACAGGTGTAGTAAACATATATAAAAAATACAATATATTATCTCTTGAAAAAACTATTTCCTTAAATATGGTTAAATTTGTGTATAAAGTACTGAATAACAAACGACTTTCAAACATAAAATTTGAGACTTTATCGAAAAAATGTAACTATGAGATTCGGACAAGAACTACTATAATATGTCAATCATCAGTAAAAACTACTAAATTTGGTATAACTTCATTTAAAAACAGAGCATTAAAAGAATTTAACACCCTTCCACCAACAATAAGAGAGTGTGAATCTTTGAATAGTTTTGTTGGTGCAGTTAAAAAACAACTCTTGTCTTAGAGCAGAATTGTATAAATGCAACAACAATAATAATTGTTGAGTGCTATCTAGGTATTTTAGTATATTTTGGTTATTTTATTTCTTACTTTTTATATATTCTTTTTTTATCTTTAAACTCCTTTGTTTGAACTGTATTACTATGGTGAAACATGTAGTCATTAAGTAGGCTAATAGGCCTAGCTCTTGTTGATTTTTTTTTTTTTTTCTATATTTTCATTTTCTGCTTTACTCTTTGTCCATAAATAGTTTTAAATAACTACACAACGATAGCTTGGACCTACAAATTATATAGGGTATATAGGCCTACATAACTAAGAAATATAGTATTCTTTTTCATTTATTTTTACTTTACTAAAAAAATCCTTTGAAAAATAATATCACATAATTACTAACTTTAATTTCCTTCTGTAATATAATTAGTAGGCTAATCACTTTGCCCGTCTCCTTCACTTAGTCTATAAAATGTGTACTTAATAAAAACACCTAACCTTGATTTATACAATGATTAAAGCTTAATATTTTTCTCTTTATATACATTGATTTGTTTGAATGATCTTATTATTTACATTAGCTGCCATGTGTAATATTTATATCTTGTCATAAATCTTTTACTATGTCTTTATCTTGTAAAATTTTACTTTTGAAAAATTAATTGTACCTATGTAATTAAACTTCATGTGTACTGTAAGCATCCGCTACATTGTAACAAAATAGTCCCAGATGATGGCCTAGGCTGTCGGGGATTTAAAATATATGAATAAAAAAAAGTACCTGTTCCTTTTATTAGGGGAAAACTTTACAAACATAACAAGCCTAGCAGTTTTTTAAATAAAATATATTCATTTGTCCTAGGACTGCAGTAGCTAATATATAATAAAGTAAATAATCTGTACTTCATACAGTAATAACTAGTCCTACCATTTATTTAAATTAAATAGCTTATTATGTTTATTGGAATTGACCTACATTTTCAAACATTTCACTAAATAAAATATAATTGCATCTATACACACACACACACAGACATAGGCCTAGAATTTTTTTTAAATAATGTGTTAGTTTGTTCTAGGCCTGCATTAGCAAATATATTATTAAGTAAATAATTGGTCCTTTCTAAGACATACATATTTCATCAAAATAAATGGAAGACCTAGTTATATTTGGTTTAGGTCTACACTTTCAAATACTTTACTAAATAAATCAGCACTTCATTTTACATTTAGGCGTATACATAAAAAATTCAATAAATGTTTATATGGTTTATTTACCTACATTAGCAAACATTTTTAAGTATCCATTTATTGTTTATTCCTAACAATAAAACAGAGAATAAATATTATTTTTATTTAACAGCAATCAGCACCTCAGCTGAAGAAATGTTGGGAAAACGAGAAAGCAAGGAAGAAGAAACTCCTTGCCGCAGAATCTCGAAAGAGAATGGCGACTGGTGGTGGACCATTTGCACCTGGGGAGTCCACAGACCCTGAACTGGACGCAATCATTAGCACTCCCATTGCCTACTCTGTGGCAGGTACTGAGGATTGCGATACAGTTTTACCTCCAGCTCCGAGGCCAGAGGAGAGAAGTGCGACCTAGTCTCCACCAGAGGCAGCATTCTCAACATTTTCCAGTGAGTATTTGCATAAGGATATGTTCAGTGGGTTGTTTTGTAAATAAATGTGCCCACCAAGAAATTTGAATATGTTTACTGTGGTTAACAAGACAAACTGATTGTTTTTCTTTAAAAATCACACTTTCTTTTATTTGAGAATTGATTAAGTTACATGATCCAAAGCTTGAGCTCGCTTATAGGATTATGGATTAAAATTATGAAATTTTACAAGACATTACAAACAATTTGTAGCATTTATTTGAGATATATGCTCCAAAAAAGAGTTTAATACAAGAAAACTCACCAAAGTGCCCAATTATCGCTGCGCCAACTTACTGTTTCCCACTCACAAAAAAGACAACTTGCCACCACCAAAATATCAATCAACTGTACGAGGAAAAATCTTGGACTTGTAAAATGTTCTATTCCTCGGGGTGGGGTGTGGATAATGTGTGTGACGCACCTGCGCAAAATGGATTGTTATGCCAGTGTTAATTGGTCGACGTAAACTCTACCAGCTCCGCGTGTGTTGACCTTGATATTTTAACCCCTCCCTCTCGTCATTTTTTCGTGTTGACCGATGTTTTGTATTTACCTTTCTTCCCCCTTTGAGCTTGTATAATCGTATAAATACAGGTGTAGTTCGACATGGACGGTACTTCTTCTTGGCAGGCTGTCCTTTAGGACACACCTTGTGTGTCCAGGAAATATTCGCAAGGTATGACGTTATTATGGAAAACATTTCGGACTTAGAATATATCTCGTTGTATTCAACCTTTAAATATTCAGAACATGTTTGGACTTAGAATATTTTCTTGGTAATTTAACTTGTAAACATGTCAAAAATTGGGACTTATGAAAATATCAAAAGTTTTTGGACTTAGAATATCAAATTTTATAGTTTGCCAAAATATTTGGACTTAGATAAATATGTTAATCAGTTTTGAACTTAGAGTCTTTTCGTCGTATTGGACTTATAAATATGCCTAACATATTTGGACTTAGAACTTTGCATCACTATAAACGTTGGAGTCTATTCTGGACTTGGAATAATAAATGTTTGTTTTGCATCGCCAATATGGCGTCTATTCTAATTGTTTTGTAGGGAATATTCTTTGCGCGACTGATATAACAGGGATATCTGTGGGAAATTGTTTATATCTAAATTGCCCATCAGGCAATGGGAAGTTTTTTATATTGTAAATGTAAAGGTATAAATATTTTGGTATGATCCCGTTTTTAACTGAATGGCCCATACGGCAATAGTGTT
Organism: Timema cristinae; assembly: GCA_039000515.1. NCBI lineage: Eukaryota > Metazoa > Arthropoda > Insecta > Phasmatodea > Timematidae > Timema > Timema cristinae. The sequence continues at coordinate 61,768 of JBCFYV010000476.1, read as the reverse complement.
GTATTATCGTTACGTAAGGAGCATGTTTTGTCTGCATAGCCAGACTTTGTATTGGAATATTGCCGTCATTTAACTCATTAGCCTTGCGGGCTTATAAGGTTCATTATTCGTTGTTGTCGATTACGATATTATGATCGTATGCTAAAGGTTACATTAATTGTAAGTAATTCAAGATTGTGCAACCAAATTACGTATTTCAATACTATGTTCAAGTTTATTTTTCTCAATTAATAAAACTACAAATTGTTATCAATGACATATAGTTTTCTAAATCAAGGTTTTCCTGCTTTATCCTTCGCCTCTCCTGTTGTTATGAACATACACATAATTGAGGTGTGAGTTCGTGGAGAATATAAGTAAATGGGCCCGTGGTCGGCCTGTTTACTGTTGTTTGTATCCTCGCAGCCCTCTGCAATGATTGTATTTTTCTTATGTTATTTCTTACTGTCCGTTGTGCGCCAGCCTTATTCTTCGGGGAAGAGTAAGGGCGGTGTTACAATTTGTTCATTAAATAAAAGTAAAACAAACAAAAAATATCAAAATATACTAAACATAATAGACAACAGTACAATGTGAATGGTTAGATAATATTGAAATATGTTTGATAATATTGCTGAATACATTTTATCAATAAACATAAGTAGGCCTAAAAATAAAATAATGAGAATGTTCCCTTGAAATAAAGATGAAAATTGAGGAAAATTAATTTGTATTACAATAATAAATAAAACATGTATGTATATTCAGGGAAATAATAATTCTAAAATTTTCACTGTTTACCCTAAAGGTTAATTTATTGAAAACACATTTTTGAAAGCTGTGTTCATTGTTGGTTTCCCTGTTATCATTTCAAAGCAAATGTAGGTACATTACCTTTAAAAGACTCCCTTCCTCATCCCTACCACTTTAGTTATTATAGATTATGTAAACAACCAGAATTTATATATATTTAATTATTGGTCAAACACTCACAAATAGGCTAGGAGTTAATATTTCACCAAGGAAAAATTATTTATTTTAGGTGTGTAGATCTATAATCTTAGGGATAAAGGGGTGTGCTTTTTCATTTTCCCTCCCCGCCCTATGCATATGTATGCCTACATTCAACACTCATTAAAATCCAATCCTTTGATTTGTTTTGACCAATTTAAAACTAAATAAAATCAAATTTATTGTCACAAAGTGAAATCGCTCATTGTTGATAAGAAACATTTGAGTACATTTTAAATATATTAATTGGTATAAATTATTCAAATCAGAATTGATTATTTGATAAGATATATCTGTAGGGACACTTGCATATAATTAAACTTGTCAATAAATATATTTATGAAATAGACACCTAGACTCAGGAATCGAACCTGAGACTTTTGATGAATTGTGCCATCGATGGATCTTCACATGCGTGTGGTCCTTCTTACTGATGGGGCAGAGTCTGTGAAAAGACATGTGGACATCATCTGATACTTTGAGTTATCTTTGATGACTCGGCCACTTACAAGTTGTGAAATGCAAGGAAGAAAACGCTTGTTCAATTAATTTCACATGAATAGCGAAGTTTATATATATGAATGTATATATGGATACATTCAGAAACTTGAAGAATATTTTCATCACCTAAGATTCACTTTTCATGTACAATCATTTGCTTTACTTCTTTTGTACTTGTGGAAAAATGTTACTTTGAAAATTTTAGACATGTTTATTCATAAAAATTTATATATTATAACTAATCGTTATAGCCATTTCTAATCTCCAGTCCATTCATCGTAGGAGTGATGGTAGTTGACAGTATCTCAATGATGTAAAAAAAGAAGTTAAAAGAATAAATAATAGATTTTTTTGTGAAAGTTTTGACTGCCAAAAGTGACTGCAGCTCAACATAATATCTTGCTGATCATTTGGTTTGGCAATTGTTTACGTGAGAGTGAATCTAGTAACTTTTGTTATCTGTTAGTTACCACTATCATGGGGAATGAACTGTATGTAATTGTATCTGTGCAGGTTAAGCTGTCATCTAGGCCTGTGGTTGACTAAACACTGACGACTGGCAAGAGTTACGCCCTGACCTACAGTAGAAAGTGCTCATCCCTCCCTCTATTGCTCCATGTAAAACGGTGGAATCATCTCGATGATGATGATGACTGTGTCATCCATTCTGGGAGATTACAGGCGAGCAGAGACTTCTCACTGAAGATTACACAGGCATTCCCTTTCTGCCCATCGATAACATCATTTAAAATTTTTTAATTTTTGATTTTTAAATAACAGACAGGATAAAATCAGGATTACAACCTTTAACAACACCCTAATCCTGATGAGCAAGGTTGTAGAAAGTCTAAGGGCGTGTGCTACAAAGTTAACATAATATAAATACAATTTTATACAACTATATGGAAGTGAGAAGGGGGGCGGAGGTAATTCAATAACAAAAATGTAATGTATAAAATAGAATATGACCATTGGATATTTTTCGCTTCTAAAATGATTGGAATTAGGAGACATGATTGAATAAGCCTCATTTTGTGAAAGTTAATTGAATATTTTATTAAAATGATTTTCTTTGTGCCTCAAGAATATTAGAGAAACATTTACTTTTGCTGGGAAAAAAAAAAGTTTTTAATTACCATATATTATAACATGATTCAAAAATGAGGTGGCCCAATGGCTAGATAATTTTATAATAAAGGAAATTGATAAAACTAAAGAAAGAGGAAAAATAAACTACTAAGAATAAGAATAAATTTGATGAAGAAAGTCCACCTAGGGAAAGAGGAAAGATGTGGGAAGAATCCAATGCACAAAGGTGACATCTTCTTCCTTTCTTCTGTCTTCTATAGTAGAAGTAGTCACACACACATTTTAAACACAAATATAATAATATTTCGGCATTGTTGCCTTTATCAAACACAAAGAAGAAGAGAGTACAAATAACACAAACAATGGATTACTCCATCTTGAATTTTGAATTAAACTGTTAGAAACAAATTGTGCCAACTGTTTTTGGGAGTAGAAATAAATTCCTTGGTTGTGGTTAATATTTATAGAAAACTGATGATGATAATAATAATAGACAAGAGAAAAAAGAGAAAATAATAATAATAATAATGTTAAATTTGGAAAATAATATTATAGAAATAAACTATCTTCTGTTGAGGCCTGGTGGTAATCTTGATTTGGTGATCCATTGGTGGGCCAGTTCCCACTGTCTAAGTTGAGAACTGTTGCACTGTTTGGGAAATGCTCTTAATATTTTGGTGGTGTAGCAGGTTTGAAAGTCCTGGTTGTGGGTACTAGCATGGATGGGTACAGGCTTGTCCGGATCTTTGTGGTTTGTGTCAAAGCGATGATTGTTCATTCGCTGTCTGAGAGAACCTGTAGTGAGGCCTATATATTCTGCATCACATGATTTGCACTGTAGTTGATATATCAAGTTATTGGTTTTGCAATTGTAATACCCAGGGATTTTGTATTCCAATTTGGTTATTTTGCTGTTGAAGGATGTAGCTGGTAGGTGTATTCCACATGTGCTGCAACGGGTGCTACCGCAGGGGTGTGAACCTTTGGTAGTAGGTTTTTCTTCTCGGATTCTCTTGGGGTCAGGAAGTTTGGGATGGACTAGAATATTGTGGAGATTGGGTGGCCGTTTGAAAGTAACTCTTGGGGTGAACTAAGAAGGTTTTGGGTCTGTGTAGAACTGGTTAGGAATTTGTAACCACATTTAAGGATGGTGTTGATACGTTGTAGACCAGGATGGTATTGGGTTGTGAGAGGGATGTCCTCAACTTTTTTTGGAGGGTCGTGGTCATCCCTGGAGTGTGCTCTGGAGATTTGGTTGTCTATTAGAGGCTTGGGGTAACCTCTACTTTGGAAAACTGTGGAGAGTTGTTTGCAATATTCAGTTAAATCGTCGGGTTCTGAACATATCCGTTTGGCTCGTGTGGCAAGGCTGAATGGTAGAGACCTTTTTGTGTATGAAGGATGGCTGCTATGGTAGTGGAGGTATTGTTGGTGATTGGTGGGTTTATATGTACAGTGGTACGAATTTGGTTATTTTCAAGGAACAGATTCACATCAAGGAAGGTAAGACTATGATGTGATTTATTGTGGGTGAAGTTTAGGGGGCTGCAATTGTTGAGATTATCTAGAAAGACGTCCAAGGATTCTTCGGAGTGAGGCCAGATCATGAAAATGTCGTCGATGTAGCGAAGCCATAGATTTGGTTTGATGGGCTGAGAATGTAGAAAGCGTTCTTCTAGTAGTCCCATGTAAAGATTTGCATATGAAGGAGCCATGCGTGTACCCATAGCTGTGCCCTTAATCTGTAGGTAGTGTTTGTCTAGAAAACGGAAGTTGTTAAATTGAAGGATCATCCTAGCCAGCTCCACCAGAAAAGAGGTGGTAGGTTTGGAACCAGGAGGTCTGCGGTCTAAGTAATGCTCCATTGCTGACATTCCATGCACATGAGGGATGTTAGTGTAGAGTGCTGTGACATCAATAGTGACCAGAAAACAGTTCGATGGAAGATTTTTGATTTTGTGAATTTTGTCTAAGAAATGGTTTGTATCCTGTATGAATGAGGGGAGTTGTTTTACAAAGGGTTGTAGGTGTGAATCAACCAGAGATGAAATTCTCTCAGTTGGGGAGCCACAACCAGATACAATCGGACGGCCAGGCGGAGGTCTTATTTCTTTGTGGATTTTAGGGAGGAGATACAGTGTGGGAGTTTGAGGTTCTTGTGGGAAGAGAAGTTGAATTGAGTTGGTGGTGAGATTCTGCCGAGGACCTTCACGTTGTAGGAACTCTTTAATCTGCGCGTTGTGATCTTCAGTTGGGTCTTTTGTGAGTGGTCTGTAGATGGAGTGGTCAGATAGCTGACTTTGTGCCTCTGTGATGTAGTCGATACGGTTCAAGATGACTGTAGTGGAGCCCTTGTCAGCTGGTAGGATGATTATATCAATGTTGTTTTTTAGTGCTTTGATAGCTTTTTGTTCGTTGGTTTTGAGGTTCCGTTTCAAAGGTAGAGTCTTCGGGAAGAGTGGATCGGCAATATTGGAAAGGAGGTAAGTGATAAACTGTTCCAGAGGGTGTTCTGAGGGTAGTGGCGGGGGGTCCCAGTCTGAAGGTGGCTTGAACTTGTAGAGGGATGGATCTATGGCTTTGTCAGGGCTGGTAGTGTAGGATTTGTTCTGGAAGAAATGTTTCAATCTTAGAGTGCGAGCATAGGAAAGAACATCCTGAACTAGGGCGAAGTGATCGAATTGGGAGTGAGGTGAAAAGGAGAGGCCCTTGGACAGAACATTCATTTCGTGTTTTGAGAGATTGTATTTTGATAGGTTCAATATGGAACTGCTGACTGGACCATTGGTGGATGTAGTGTCAGTTATGTTATTATTGACGGGCTTATTAGAGGGCATTATCTCTGAGAGATTGTGCTCTGATAGGTTGAGAATAGAACTGTTGTCTGGACCAATGGTGGATATAATGTTGGTTTTGTTATTGTTGATGAATTTAATAAAGGGCGTCATCTCAATTATTCTTGAGGGAATGGCAAATGTGTAAGTGGTCCTGTTGGGCAGGGGGAGGTTGAATATTGTGGCTAGTGAGGGCTTGGCAGCAATCAAAGGAGGATTACTGGATTTGGGTCTGCTTATCTCAGGCGCTGGAAGTGGCGTAGTTTTGAGTGCAAGGATACAAAGTTTAGAAAGTTTTCGGAGATGGTCATTGGCTTTTTTAGCTTGAATCTCTACTGCTGTTTGTAGAATACTGTTCACAAGTTGCATGAGATGAGAAGAGGATAGAAAAACTATTTTGGAAAAGGAGGAAAGTTGTATTGAGTGGTATAGTGCTAGTTTCTGATACTGATTGAATAGGGTTATAGTGAGTTCTCTGGAATGTATTGTGTTAAGGAGAGTGAAATGTTGTCTTATTGCAGGAGGGATTGCAGACATAGGATATATTATAACAGTGACTTTAATCATTGTGAATTTAACTGATTTTATCTTTTTATTAAATGTGTTACCAAATCCACACCTTGTGTTTTCTTTGGACGAGGAATAGGTTGAGAATTGAAATTAATGCATACAAAACAAGTGCTTTGATGATTAATGTTGTACAAACTAAAATTGTCATAAAAAGAGTGGTAAACATTGATAATAAATTACTATCTATTATGTGTTATTTTTTAGTACTGGTGACAGCTGCATATCACGACTTGACATAATAAAATGTTTAATTCAATATAGTAACCTTTCTAGCTGTCAAATTATGTTCTCCTACGTATATTGGATTGTAGCAAAAAGTCTTATAACATGAATATTAATATCAGTGGTCGCATGATCTAATGTGTCCATTGGACAAGATTGTCATGGCAGAAATATTGATATTTGAATCTTGGTTAGGTGCATAAGGGTGGTTTTTCTAAATAATTGTATTCTCAATGTTCATGCTAATATAGGTAACTGCCTCTAAATTATACCTTCCTCATCCCTATGCTATTTGTTAAAATATTAGCTGGATAGCCTGAATGGGTAGCAAGACATAATGAATAAAACACAGTTTTACAATATACACTTATATGTTAATGATTGACTTCATTTAACTCAGGGTATTCCCACTCATCAAGCAAATTTGAAGTTATTATTCAAGCATGCCTTCTCATTGTCAAGAACGCTTGTATTGAACTAAATAGTCCATTGCACCATTGTATCATATGTTCAGGACAAACTCAACACTGAAAAAGGCATGAATCTTTTTCTGACAAATAAATAGGCTTACACTCTATGTAATATATTTGGGTGTACTTTGGTATAATTGTAAATGCATTTATATTAAAAACCCGCCTCGGTGGTGTAGTTGGCTAACGCACTAGTCATGTTGAGCTAGACTGCTGAGGACGGGGAGATCGAGGTTCGAATCTCGGTCGGGTGAAATGGTTTTTTTCCCCTAGGTGGTTTTCCACTCTCCCTCCACGCAAATGTGGGTTCACTTCCTCTAATTCAACCTTCCCAATCCCTGGAACCATTAGTGTAATTAGTACTTAAACCGTATAACCCAAACGGGTAGTAAGACGCGTGCTAAGTAATAATAAAAATAATTTATATTAAAAACAAAACTATCTCACTGTTTTTTATATTTGTTTGAAAATAACTCCTGAACATGAGAATTAAACCTGTGAGTACCATTATCCATGCATTAATTAATAGAAAATATATATCTGGTCTTGGTTAAATCACATAAGCCACATAACTTTAATAATGAAAAGTCCTGAACTAAACAATGTAATAAGGACAATCGATGAGGTGTTGAATTCAAGCAAACCTGGGGAGGGTGGGGGGTTGATGGAGGGGTAGGCGGGTCATCCCCTTAAAATAATAACAATAGTCCGATATTTCTTAATCTTTTTTTTTCTTTATTTGATGGTTTTTAACCATTTTATTTTTTAACAACTACACCCCCTCCCTTGTGATTGAATTCAACACTGGTGATAGAAGTAGGACATGACACAGTTTTCCGCATCACTACAGAGCGTGGGCCCATGTGGTACTGTGTAAGATGCGTTAATCCTATATTTTACATGGCGACATGGAGGCGTATTTCCATGTTTTAGCTACACATAAAATTGCAACGGACAAAACACACACAAAACAGTTGACAATACAAGACAAGATCAATGTTCATGGCTGAAATGGCGCCGGATGAAAGCAGCCCGGACAGCTCTCCCCGCTCGTTGGGACATACATTCTGTATAGGAACATGTTCCACGGGTCTTTCAGGGTCCTCAGGTGGGAGCTCACGGCGTCGGATGGCGATGTTGTGTAACACAGCACACGCAATGATGACTTTGGTGGAAGTGGGCAAGTTGGTTCTCAGCTTTTGTCCGAGGCATGCAAATCTACGTTTCCATACCTCGAACAAACACTCCACCACTTTCCTTGTCTGCTTTTGTGCTGTGTTGTACCGCCGCTCCTCTGGAGTTTGTGGGTCCGGTACTGGAGTGTAGAGGTAATCCAATTGTGGATATCCACTATCTCCAAGAAGATTGCCCCTCACTTGACGTGTCTCCAGTCGAGTCTTCATTCAACTGTTGCTGAAGATCCTGGCATCATGGGTGCTTCCTGGCCAACGTGCCACAATGTCCAGAATCTCCGGCCCAGAAACAATCTTGAAGGGGTAAAATGCAATAAGCAAAATAAGATAATAACATAGCCAAAAGACTTAAAAATATATGTTCGACTTTGACTAGATAAGTTACCTTCTTTCAGAATTTAACATTCTTTCCTAAAAAGAGAGGCAGGTGAAGAGCATCCAGCTGTTAATTTGACTAATAAAGTAATTAACATATGTATACCTATACACGCATTTCCCTTACGGGGTAGGCAAAAAGATGTGTATATATAAGCTCAAAAACAAAACAAAAACTTAACGGATGTGCTTGATCTTTACAATTTTTTGTGGTAGTTTCTTTCAACTTCCTGGTCTGTAGTCGGGAACGTTACATATTCCAAGAGGTGGTCTGTCAACTCATCAGACACCACCTACAAATAAACTACTATAATTATTGATAAAGTTTTTGAAAATTATCTTATTTATGGTTGGTCCGGGGATTGCATACATCAAATTATAATGAAACCTTATTATGTACTTGCAATAGAAGACCAACAAAAAATATCTCTACCAGTTTGAATACTAGTTGAGTGGTAAATTTACTAACACAGGCCTATTTAAAAAATTCAACATAAAGTAGGCCTACACATTTAAAAAGAATATAAAACCTTCATTAGGCCTGCAAACTTTAAAAGAATATAAAGCCTATATTATATGAAAAAATATACTAGGCCTATCTTACAAAATATGTTGATAGTTTTATAATTGACAAACAAATATTGGAACCAGCCATGTTTTCATTTTAACATACATAACTAACCAGCTCTCTTGGACCATGCTGTTAGTGAACAAATAAATAAACAAAAATAACGCAAATATAGGCGCCTGTATCTGTGGACCACAATTTTTCTTTTGATAATACAATTAATTTTGTACAAGAGCATTTTGAGGATATAAGGCATAGATAGATATTAAAATAATAATTTCAAAACATATTTACCTGAAAACTACCAGTCCCATAAAATCGAAGAGCTGTAATCACCTTTATTAAAGGTGGCACTGGCAAACCGCGGGCGTTTTGGTTTGGACCAGTCAACAGTGGGACGATGACGTTCACCACTGTATCTTTACTGAAGCGGAACCTTCTGATGAATTCCCTGTCGGAATAGAATTCAACAGGGTTTTCCGCATCCCGCAAATATCTTTTGGATTCGGGTAACTTATCGATGACACTGATAACCTCAACCAAATCCACTAAATCATCATCAAAAACCCGATCGTCATCCATCTTGAAAGTTGAATAGTGTCGATTTTGTGTGCTCGCGGCGCTGCTAAAGCTTTGGTCGGATCGATACTAAACTTGTGGGCTGCGCGACTAAGATATGACTATGAAACATACTTCATTCGGTTTTAGGGAGGATGGCACCTACACTTTCTACTTAGGCTTACTAATTGCGACTATGAAACCGGCCCTTTGCCTCCCCACACCCCAGTTATAGACAAACTAGGTGGGCACACTTTATGTATTGCTTACAGTATTTAAAATATTACAGTGACAGTAAACATTTATAATATTTTATAGGTATTGATTGATAATATCTATAAATGTGATAGCTGCAAATCACATGACTTGATTTATGTGTGTGTGAAGTAATTGTATTAGTTTTTGTAATTGTCAGACACAGTTATTTTTGCAGTGTTCTTAACTAACAATTACATGCAAAGTGAAACTTTTAAGGTAATATCACTAGTGTCATTCTACTTTACTCACTCATTTACAACACAAAGTGTAGAACCTTTTCTAAAAGTTAAATATGTTTCTAAAAATAAAACAGGATTTAAGATTTCAATCTTATTTGTTATGACCTCACTCAGTAAGTATTATGCTGTATTCGATAATAACATTGAAAAGGCAATTATTGATGTCTGAGCCTTTCACTGTTTGATTTTTTTTTTAAGATTAATAATGAGCAAGCAGAAACAAGTATTCCTGAGTATGAAATTGTATTCAAAATAGATGATAGTGATGAACATCTGGAACTTGTATAAGAACAAAAAAATAAATAATAAAAAATGGCCAACATTGAATGTAATTTTGATTGGACTTAATGCTAAAACTAATTACAAATATTGGTTATTATTATTATTATTATTAGCACCGCGTCTTACTATCCGTTCGAGTTATACGCACTTACGCTAATGTGTAATGGTAGGATGATTGTGAGATGAAATGGAGGACCTACTGTTTAACGTGGGATCCGAACCACGGTGGAGGCCTGGCATTCCCCACATTCACAAGTTGGAATTAATACACACACGTCTTGTCACAGGTGAAGTATTGGTTGTCAAAATATGTTCAAAAGTTGATTACTATTAAATGTTCTAATATATAGCCTAACTATTCTTCAGTTTTCTTCTGCACAAAAATGAACTGTTTACAATGAAACAAGGTGACCTGGCGGTCTAGGGGTGAGGTGTCGGACTTCTGTGATGGGGTCCGGGGTCCAATCCTCGATCCCGACACAAATTTATCTGATTACCAAACCCTTCCTTCACCTCTGACAAGACATTTTGTGAATGTGGAGAACGCCAGGCCTCCACCGTGGTGGTCCTCCATTTCATCTCACAATCACCCTACTATTACATTAGCATAAGATGTTAACTCATTGATTAGTGTGTAGTTAATGTATTTGTCATTTTTTAATTTATTATCTTCAATGCGCCTTCATTATATATATATATATATTCAATTTTAACTTGTCTATAAATAGTGACAATATCAAGGCAATTTTAACTGCTGAACTTAAGTCCCTTGTATGAACATAGGAATATATTTGTCCTTATTCATTTTAGGAAGCCTAATAATTGGTATTCACATAATTTATTATTTGCAACATTTTATTCTTCTACAGACACTCAAATAAGAAAGTGAGAAAGTTGCGTGTCCAACAATTTGAAGAATTACTTGAGATAGAAGAAAGGAAAATGTCTGCACTAGAAAACATTTCTGTTGCTTTAGGAAGAATAGCGGATGGTATCTGGGTTTTTACTAAAATATAATCATGACTTGACAATTTACTGTGCAGGGGGTCAGTGTATGGACAGTTGGGACCATTAAACAATTACTTTTTATAACAGTCTACGCTGTCTTTGAAGTCCAATGGCCCTTTCACGGCCCCTTCTAGCATTATCAGCATTACCAAAAGGAATGTTTTCTAATCCTTGCTCCATGTCTTCCACAACTTCTTCCTCTGACAAAGGTACATTATTGCATACACATGTTGTGAAGTGCAGCACAAGTGTTAATTATCTTAGATGCAGTTGGAGGATGGTAGTGAAGAGTGCGCTGCTTTAGTAAACATCGCCAACGTACCTTCAAGAGGCCAATGGTACTCTCCACGATAGCCCTAATAAGGCACTGACGGTCTGTATATTTGCCATCAGGAGTGTTGGCCATGGCGTCGAGAATTGGTGTCATTAAGAAAAGCTCTAGCGGTTAGTCACTATCACCTGCAACATTAATAGTTTAATATTATAGAACTATAAATTAATGTAGTCAATTTAAATCAGTCAATAAATGATGCCTATATATGGGAATCAAACCCAGGACCCTTGGCTGAATGTTCCACGATTCATCCCATACCCACGGTCATACTTCACTCATATTTTAAGGCAGAGTCTGTGATGGAGGTTTCATTGAAACCATTGCTACTGATGACTCTGTAGTTGGACTTATATGTGAATTAATGCAAATCAACACTCAAAGGTGTTGATCCTGGATAGAGCATTGACACACTAAGCCAAGGATCTCGGGTTCAATTCCTGTGTCTAGGTGTCATTTTTCAACTAATTTGAATTAATTGAATTGTGACTTGTTCCATACACACATGCTGTAACTAACATCCATTTACACCTGTGTGTGTTGATATGCAGTAAAATAATTAACCTTATGTATGTAAAGAAGCCACTTTTGAAAAGTTTTTAATCTGTTGCGTTACATTTAGGTTTTATGAAATTATAGAAATGTATGTTCATTATTGTAGGCTAAATGAAAGTAAAATCATTTGTAGGCTATAGGAAAATATAAAAATTAAATTTTTGTTTTTATATAGGCCTACTCACATATTTGTCTATTGATTTTGAAAATACTGATAGTGAAATCTTAAAATGCACGTTTTCTAGTATGTACTATCGAATGTCTAGCTTGAGTGGTAGGCTGCCTATAGCTATATTGTACAAATAGATTGGTTACTTTGTTTAGTCAACCTAGCAAAATATGTGTTTTGAAAGCGTGCAGATTTCAATTCGATTAGGTGTGGCCCACTCTAAATAACCACAAACCTTGAATATAGTAATTTCAAAATTAAATCGGCCTAGTTATATGAAACACCTATTATAGGTCAGCTATTGACAAACTAACCTAAAAGCCATGTATTTCTCATTCCAACATAAGATTTATTGACTAGCATGGCATGCACACCAGACTGTCTCCAAACATATGAATCATGTGTTCGTTTTGGAAATTTTGGCCAGATTGATAATATTTGTTGGTCTGCATCAGCAATCTATCAATCAAAACAAGTAAATATATTGTTGGCTTACTCCCCCCCTGTGGGACGAGGTTTAGAATAGTCCCGCAGTAGCCCCTGCTTGTCGTAAGAGGCGACTAAAAGGGGAGGCATCTGTGCAGGATGTACCTCGTGCAGGACAACCCTATCCTACATCTTTCCTTTCACTTTTTTCCCCCTCTTTTCCTTCTCTTTCTTTTTTCCTTCTTCCACCTTCTCTTTCCTTACTTCTTCCTTCCTTCTTTCTTCCTTTCCCCTGCCGTTAAATCCTGCACAGAGACCTTTGGCCCCTCTGTTGACGACCTTGGCATCTAACACGGCTCTCCTCGGGTTAATATTGGATACCACCGCTTTGAGCTCCTGAGTGAAAGTGCGCCGGTTGTAATATCTTGGTAGAAGGGCCTTAGGGATGACAACCGGGTACCCTACCTTGAGAAAAGACCGGTTGCGTTCATGAGGGTTCAGGACGTAAAATTAGCGCTTTCCTGCATACACTTGCTGCGGTGACCTCTCTTCCGGCGATGCTCCATATGAAGGTTGTCATGTCTAGCGTCGTATGGAGCCTCTCGTCGGAAGAGTTAACAGGGCCCTATGTGGTAGAACCAACTGGGATAAACCTGGGTCTGCGATCTGAGTACTTTTGCAGGTTGTCCTCCCACTCATGACTGATTTCATTGTCACAGCTGACACCTTACTCTCCGCTGGCACCGTACTGCCAAGTTCTGCTGGCATCTTACTGCCCGGCCCCTCACAGGACCGTATTAATGATAAGAGGCGGAAACGGCTAAGGCCGTCCAGCCCTGTTACTGTGGAAACCCAGGTAGTGAGGCCCCATCCCCGCTTCCTGGTGATGTCTCTAGACGATGCCAATGGAAACCTTAAGCGCGTCAGTCTATTTATCCTCGAAAGAGCGATAAATGGTGCAGCAAAATTAAACGTCTCTATAAGGAAATTGCGTGATGGCACTATTTTGATACAGCCTGTAACTGACGTCCAGTCCTCCAACATCATTGCTATTACTGAAATACCGTCGAGTAATACGGCTTCAATACCGGTGAAGGTGGAACCTCACGGGTTCCTCAATGTTTGCAATTGTTTCACCTCGACTGCGTAAGCATTGAGGAGATCTGTGAGGAGCTTTCCCCCCAGCATGTCACCGATGTGTACCGTATTGTCACAAAAAAGAATGGACAAGAAAAGAAGACGGATACGTATATCCTCACATTTGCGATTCCTACCCTTCCGAAGGAGGTCCGAGCAGGCTTCCACGTGCTCAGGGTCCGGCCGTATGTCCCTAACCCTCGGCGCTGTTTTCAGTGCCAGGAATTTGGGCATAGAAGCTGCGATGGCGTGGTAAGCCAACCTGTGCGGATTGTGGACAGGAGGCTCAAGAAACACCATGCGAGTCTCCTAAATACTGCGTCAACTGCAAGGGTCCGCATTACGCCTGGTCTCCGGCCTGTCCAAAATGGAAGGTAGAGAAGAAAGTCCTGGAGATACAATCTGAAAAGAAGATCTCATATGCCCAGGCACGCAAGGAATACGTATCGAGTCAAGCTCCGGTATTTCAGACTTCATATAGCCGGATTGTCAGTCAAAATATAAACTGCCCCAACTGGTATTGCGAAGTTACACCATTAAAGGTGGAGAAGTGTGTCTGGGTCCCGGTGTTCATTAACACCAGGTTTCCCGAGACAAGAATATCCTCTACCATCCTCCCGCGGGTGTCTGTAAAATTAGACCCCCACACCAGGTTATGCGCGTTAAAGTCCCCAAGATGATATAGGGGGCGGGAAGTTGTATAAAGAGGGCCTCTAGAGTCCTCTTGGAAACACGTTCACCTGGTGGGAGGTAGATGCAGCATACAGTTACCTCCATAGGAAGGGAGACTCTGACAGCAATCACTTGGAGATCAGAGACAATATTTATATTCTTATGATATATAGTGCTTCGTACGAATATAGCCACACCTCCGCTAGCCCGATCAAAGAGTGGCTTGTCGGTACGATATACATCGTACCCACGAAGCATCGGGTTGTCAGTTGGGCGGAAGTGGGTTTCCTGCAAACACAAGATGGGAGGATGCAGGGAAGAAATTAGTAGTTTAATTTCCTCTACACGAGCATAGAAACCCCTACAATTCCATTGTAGTAGCGACATTATATATTAATATATAATTTAATTAAATATCCTCACAATCCATAACATTATCTTTTAAAAATCAAAATTTATTGAGGACTTTTTTTAGTTCCTCTTGTTTTTCCCAATCTCTCTTGGACCTCCCGCTTTAGGAGAGGCTATGGTTTGTCCTGTAGAGACTGGCTCTGGGGATCCTTACGCGAAGGCTTTGTTAAAGCCTTCGACGCTTATTTTAGAGTAATTTTTTTGGCGGTCCCTCGCTGGTCCTTCCTCAAGGCACCAGTGGGACTCGCCTTTACGACCTCACCTGTACCACCACTCATCCCGACCTCCGGAGTTCCTGAGGCGGGGTTGAGCGGCTCGACAACGGTCGCACATGGTTTAGGACCCCGAGGAGGACTCGGGGGTGTTCCTCGAGTGGGGCTCGGCGGAGTTCCTCGGGGAGGGCTCGCAGGGGGTCCACGAAGAGGGTTCGGGGGGTTCCCCTATGAGGGCTCGGGGGTAAAGGTGGAGGCGACTTCGGCGGGGGTGTCGCCCCTTGTACTATTTTTGGTACCACCATGGATGGTGCTGGTTGTCTTTGAGTGTCTCGAGTAGAGACGAGTGGCACAACTCGTGTAGGCGTATTGGCAATATTAACTGCGCAGTGGCAGTTGGGGCAATTTATGTTCTGGCTTACAATTTGTCTGAAATGCCGGAGCTTGACTGGATACATATTCCTTGCGGGCCTGGGCATAAGGGATCTTCTTTTCACATTGGATCTCCAGGACTTTTTTCTCCACCTTCCATTTCGGACAGGTCCGAGACCAAGCAGAATGCGGACCCTTGCAGTTGATGCAGAACTTAGGAGACTCACACGGTGTATCGTGAGCCTCCTGTCCGCAATCCGCACAGGTTGTCCTTCCACGGCATCTCAGCTTCGTATGCCCAAATTCCTGTCACTGAAAGCAGCGCCGAGGATTGGGAACGTATGGCCTGACTCTGAGCACATGGAAGCCCGCTCGAACCTCCTTTGTGAGGATGGGAGTCGCAAAGGTGAGGATGTATGAATCCGTCTTTTTCGCTTGTCCGTTCTTTTTGGTAAAGATACGGTAGACCTCGGTGACATGCTGAGAGGAAAGCTCCTCACAGATATCCTCAATGCTCACGCAGTCGAGGTCATAATAAGTGACCACTTCCTTGCAAACATTGAGGAACCTGTGGGGTTCCACCTTCACCTGTATATTTGCCGTATTACTCAACGGTATTTCGGAGATCGCCATAATATTTGAGGATCTATATTACGACCCTGCGAGGGGCCGGGCAGACAGTTGCCAGCAGTGTTTGGCAGTACGTTGCCAGCGGCGACAATGTTGTCGGCCATGCCATGATTGGGGACAACCTGCACAATACTCGGATCGTAGACCCAGGGTGATCCAAGTTGGTTCTACCACATGGCCCTGTTAACTGTCCCGACGAGAGGCTCTATACGACGCTAGACATGACAACCTTCGCATAGAGCATCGCCGAGAGAGAGGTCGTCGCAGCAAGTGGGTGTAGGAAAGTTCCAATTTTACGTCCGGGCCCTCATGAACGTCACCGATCTTTTCCCAAAGTAGGGTACACGGTTGTCATCCCTAAGGCCCTTCTACTAAGGTATTGCAACCGGCGCACTTTCATTCGGGAGCTCAAGGCAGTGGTATCCAATAATAAACAGAGAAGATCCGGGTTAGTAGCCAAGGTCGTCCACGGAAAGGCCAAAGGCCTCCGTGCAGGATGAACGGCAGGGGGAAGGGAAGAAAAAGGTAATGATAGATAAAGCGAAGGGGGAAGAGTGAAGGAAGAAGAAAATGATGTGAATGGAGAGATATAGGATAGGTTTATCCTGCAAGAGGTACGTCCTGCACAGAAGCCTCCCCTTTTAGTCGCCTCTTACGACAAGCAGGGGTTACTGCGGGACTATTCTATACCCCGTCCAAAAGATGGGGGGGGGGGGGGGTGATAAAAATAAAATCACAATTAACATTATACATTTAATTTATAAGAAAAATGATAATCAAAGTAAATCTTAATAAACAACAATTTTATCAATCAATGTATTTATCAAAAGATTTTACTAGTCGTTATATTGTGGCCGTTTTGATCATTTTAAATAAATTATGGAATCGAACTATCATATCACAAAGTTATATAGACAATTCATAGTAACTTTGAAGAAACAAATAAATTACCTTTTAAAACTAAAGTATGTCCAATTAATAAGATTTTATCAATATCTTTTTTTTTCCACACGGAAATAATTATTTTTTTTACTCAGCGTCTTTTAAATAAAGTAAAAATATTTTAGATTTAATTTAATATTTGCACTACATGTGTGTAATATAATAATTAATAAATTCCTAATTAGCTAATCACAGTAATAAAGATTCTGAAAAGATGGAGACCTGCTTTATGTTACCATGTAAAAACCAATAAATGTGGATAGCACTGCTGCCAAAATGATGCGTGGTGCGATTAAATCTTTAACAGCTAAAACACCTCTGGCAAGACATCTTGTGAATGTGAGGAATGCCAGGTCTCCACCGTGGTTCGGATTCCACGTTAAACTGTAGGTCCTCCATTTCATCTCACAATCACCCTACCATTACACATTAGCGTAAGTGCGTATAACCCGAACGGGTAGTAAGACGCGGTGCTAATAATAATAATAATAATAATAATAATAACAGCTAAAAAAAGCCACACCGCATATTAATGAGAGAAAACATAATTAATTAGCTAAGTATGTAATTAATAATGGATTTTATTATGAAGGGAACAAAAAAAGTAAAATTAATTTAGTTCATCAAACTATTTGGACATCGCAAAAAGACATAACCCCTCCCCCAACACGCCTTCCCTACGGGCGATAAATAATTTTAGGACTTAAGGCTTTCTCTAAATCCGGCTACGCCCAGTAGCTACGCAAACTATCCTGCAGTAATGTGTGAAGGTATAGCATACCGCGCGGGCTGAGTGAATAAGTTGTTACCTTACAATCTCGACGGAGTGTACATACATACGCAAAACTAACACATAACACTTTATATACTATATAAATAGGCCTACATGCTATCAATATATCAGTTACTATACGAATATGTTGAACTCCTTAAAACCTTATTAACATCACTAACGTTCACAAAACAACAACTTTAAACTGTATAGGTTGAAACTTTAAAACTAAATGAGTAAACATCACGCATGGGAATACTACCGTGTTATTTTCTATCTCCAACAATATTTTAGGAAGGAAAAATTTAATTGTGTATTTATCTTATATAAAGGTCCAGTAGTAATACTGTGCACTTTTTTTTATTTTTTATTTGTGCATATTATAATGGAAGCTAATTTTAATTTTGTAGCAATGTATCCTCATAGGGATAGGATACTTTGCTCCAGTTACTAAAATATACTTCTAAACCAAGGGAATGATGAATTAGTGCAAAGTAAACCCACAATGTGTTCTATTATGCACCAACAATTTTATTTTACACATTTGACAAGGTTTAACATTTGATATTTTGATGTTGGGAACAAAATACAAAATTCTACAACAAAATGTTCTTAAATCTAAGGCAATACACATTAAAATGTTAACTAAATGTACTGTAGGTACTAAAATACAAGACCAACATGTAATTATCGTTTCAAGCACAAGTTAAAAACCCCAATGTTTACTGAGCTCTGGTATTTCGTAAAAGCCACGTTTTGACACCAATTTTGGCTCTGTTATGTGTCCAATTACATCCTCCCAAACATAACTATTTACATCAGGTTTTTCAGGCCACTTCCATGAATTCAAAGATCTCTGCATAGCACGTATTACCATTTCTTGGTCAGTAAAACTCACAATTTTCCCCGGGAAGTATTCTCCTTCGTAAGTAAACACAACATATTCTCCTACAACTCTTTTTACTTTCTGTAAGGACAGCAGATCTGCGTAACTTTTCTCTCCTAAAGATAATGAATCCAACTGTTTTTCAGCTTCATTCTCCTGTTCAAACTCTTCAGCCTCTTGCATCAAATCAACATCATGGTCACTAGTTTCACCAGTATCTTCTCCGGCAATATCAGTACGTTTAAGCTTGAGCTTCTTGATCTTATTTGGAGCTTTTATCTTTATGACAGTCAATGGCACATTTTTTGAAGTACTGGTACTGGTAGTAGATCTTGATTGATCTTGTAGTACCTCAGGACCAACACTCTTCCCTGGGACGTCAACTTTCTTTCACTTGATAAATTTTGATTGAGTGAATTCAGTTCTCTTAGCCTCTAAAGATGCCAAGTATGATGCATCTATATCCTTAGTCGGATCGTTTAAATTTCCTGGTAATCTTGCCAACAAAGGTGCAACATCTACAGGCACTACCCCACATTTTTTTTCATTTGGTTGAATAACTTCCAGGAGTTTCTTTAGTAATAGTGGGAAATGTTGTTTCTAAATAGAATAGCTTTTCATTCCCCAAGTGGTTTCTTTCCATTCTGCCAGTATCTTTCTACAAGCCACCTTCATTGGCCTAAAGAAGGTAACATCTAGTGGCTGTGTGAGGTGTGTGCTGTTAGGTGGCAAGCATACAAAAGATATATTATGGTCCTGACAAAGTTGTAAGACTTTAACTGAAAAATGTGATGACAAATTGTCACAAATTACAACATTTTTTCCACTCAATTTCTTAAGTTTAGGCAGCAAAAGGCTTTCAAACCAATCACCAAAGGAGTTAGATTCAAACCATCCACTTGGGCTAGTGCTATACCTACAACCAGCGGGCCCATTTTCTGTCCAAATGTCCCACAGATTTGCTGCCCGGTACACTACATAGGGTGGTAGAAATTCACCAACCGCACTACCAGAAAACACAAGGGAAATGCTGCTTTTGGGGGTGTTGCGAATTTTTTCAGGATATTTCATTCCACGTTTAACTATAACTTTTTTTATGACCCGGGTTATCAGTCAAATTTGATTCATCAAAGTTCTATATGTTCTCCGGAGGTACATCCTTGACACTCTCACCTAAATTTGTTATGTAATCACGTCAAGTTTGCTCATTAATTGCGGCACGAGCATGTTTTATGTTGGATGCAAAACATGATGATAGCTCTCGATGACTCTTTACAAAAGAGGAAGCCCATTCAGTACCCGGGACATTGTTTTTAAACTTTTTTATCAGCCGTCCAGTTCTTGACAAATATGATTTAACAATCATTCTTAGATCCAGAAGGTCCAGGGGGAAGCCATACTCGCTGAACATCATGATGCATTAAACAATTGCATTTTCCTCTTTTTCAGAGAAAATGGGAGCCTTTCCAGGTTTTCTAGTTGAATTTCCTTTTAATTTATTTACAATAGTTCTTCAGGGAATGCTAAATTTCACCTCTGCTTGCCGCTGTGTCAACTCTCCTTCTCGAATAGACATTAGGCACTACTGCAGTTTTTCTGAAGTATAATCGGCATATCTTCTGGAGACTGGTTTTCTCTTATATACATGTGGCATATTCTGAAACAAACCAATAACAATGTAGAAAACAAAATATACCTTTTAAATTAATTGGGGATAGTTTGCTCCAAAAAAAAGTCGAGCAAAATATCCCCAAAAGTGGTGCAATATAACCTAACTTTCAAAAACCTCAACATAAATATTAGAACTACTGACAAAAAATACAAATAAAGTATTATTTTAAAATATAGATATCTAGGAAGAAACTAGATATACTCTTACCTCTTGATTATAAATCCAGTTAGCTGCAGATGCCAATTTTTTCAATTAAAGTTTTATAGAAAAATCTCCAACTTTTCTGAAAGAGTGCAATACACAGTAGAAATGGCGGGAATGCTATGAAACCTCATGGGAATTTTGCCTACAGAATAGCCAAACAAACAACAACAAAAATCTCAGGGTAACAGGCCTGTATATTTGCACACTAAGTCACATAACAAAATCATGAAATGGAGCAAAGAATCCCCCATAGGGGCAAAGTCACCCCTTGGCACGGTACCTACTGTATTAACACGTGGTGATTTGGCAGGTGCCACGCTGTCTGACCGGTGAAGTCACGCCAGTGCTCCCTCCTCCAATTAGCGGAACCAAGGTCGCAGCGTTAGCATCAAACAACTGGGACAGCCCTTTACTATATAGCCCTGCCTTTAAGGTGCGGCAGATAGAAGACCAAATTACTTTTTGGGTCTTATCTTCCTTCTCAAACTGAGTACCTGCTTGAGGAGAGGAAATACCCCCACCACTCTAATACTTTCCCTACCCTGTGGGCCTATCCCCGAGATGTTGCGAGATTATCTTACAATAGCAAATCTCGCCATGCTCTACTCGAACTCGTGATCTCATTCTGTAAAAATGCTATCCTCGAGTTTAAAATCTCGCAATTCGTGTTGAGTCGTATAATTTCATTTTATTGTGCTTTACAGCGCAAAATTCCGAACTTTCGGTGTTCGACACTAGGGTTTGATATTTACTTTTAAGACTTTATGAACACACACACTCCAGCCATTTTAAAGAAGAAGTACGATATTTTAACTTTGCTTAACTCGTTAGTTATTCTTGTTTATTTTTCGTGTGTTATTTTTTGCGTGTAAATTTTTGTAAAATGGATAGTAAAAAGAAAATTACTAAGGAACAGAAACAGATTATTCTAGAGCTTGTTGAAGGTATGTAACAACATTTTATATTTATCCCCTCTTAGATTCTAACCTAACTTCATAGGCATGATGTTGACTAGTAGATTCCCTATTATTTATAAATGTGTGCTTCAAATTGTATGTACTATTAAGGTCCATATTTTCTCATTTAGTGTGAAAATCTCTCTCAAAAGAAAATTTTATTTAAGAGTTAAAATATCATCATTAAAATATGTTTGAGAATAATACTTTACATATATAAGTAAATTAATTTGGGCAATATATGTATATTATATAAATATAACCATTTCTCTCAGTGGCGGCTCGTGACTTTTTTTCATGGGAGGGCACAGAATTGAAAATAAATAATAATTAATAAAAATATAAACTCACCTCTTATTTATTATATTTTGTAATGGAAGTCCATCCTCCTTTCCTTGATATTTGAGAATACCTCAATAACTTTGTTGTCGAAATCAGAAATTGAAAAAATAAATTTCTTTTCGACTGATAGAACTGCTAAAGCATTTAGCCTGTTTTCCGTCATTGTACTCCTCAAGAAAGTCTTAATCCTTTTTAAGGTAGAAAAACACCTTTCACATTCACTTGTTGACATTGGTGTAGTACAAATAATGTCTAATAGTTTGAAACTTTCAGATAAAATCTCACGCAGGTTATTTTGTGAAATAAACACTAATAAAGATAGCACACCCTCAACTTGGCACATATCATCACGACTGTAAATTACATTCAATTCACTCTTTAATTTTATAGCGTTTAACATGGAATAGGATGCAACAGTTTCGTTAAACATATTTTGAGGAAAAGATTTTTGATAGTTTAAAAAAAATTAATTGAATAATTTTGCTGCACTTAGGTGATTTAAAATCAAATCTATCCTTAATTTGGGTTAGAATATTGTCACAAACTTCTTTTGCAGCAGTATTTCTACTATCTCCGCTGGTGGATGGAGTTTTCTTTCTTTTTTCTTTGGGTTCTTCAACCTCGTCGGTACCATTTCTAATTTTTTTAATTTGTATCTCAAATTGTTCTATAGCTTTCCCCAAATATAAGCTATCAATGCCACGCACTTGAGTTTGATTTAAAAAAATGTCCACGTGTGGCATAATTAAATGATTGTTTCAGCCAATACATGAATTCTGAACTATTTAAGTTGTTCAGTAGGCCACTTGCTTCATTTAGGGTCTTCGAATCTACTTCATCAGAGTCTATGGCTGTATCCGAATAGTCTACTTATGTGACGTCGCGTTGGTTCGTGGCGTTGATAGCTGCATTGGCAATCACGTGACCAAGTGTAGATCTGTCCGAATAGTCGCGGACTAGACCGATGCAGTTTTCTCGTGGCGTTGGTTACCATGGATACGAACGTTACGAGCTATGTGGCGTTGGTGTGGCGTTGTAGCGGTGTTTGATTGGCAATTGTTTTAGGATTATAGTTTAGTCTGCTAGAGCATCGACTAACGTTTTGCGCCATTTTAACAGTTTCATTGAATTTCTCTTTCTCGTCTTGTCTTCCGAAAATAAATCGCAAAAAATCTGTAAGTATGCCAACTAATTACATGTTATATTTTAAGAAATAATGTTAATTAACGTATAGATTTTACACATGAATACATTATAGGCCTACATCAAATAGGTGTAAACTCTATTTTTGCGCACATTTTAATGTGTAAATAATATGCAGATTTAAATAGTTTTTGCTATATAAAATAATTACCGCTTAGTAGAGTGTAATAATAATAATATTATCATTATCATCACTATAAAACGTGTTAATAATGTGTGTATTTAAATACACATTGTAGTATAAAATAATTTACCCGTCTTAGTAGATTATAATAGTAATAAATACTATTATAATTATAGCTATTATTTTTAGTACATTAGGCCATGTGACAAACAAGGAAAAAAATAATGAAAAAGTCAGCCTTATTTATCATAAAATTTCTATGTAGCCTAACCACTATTTATTGCCAACCAGATAAATGATAATGAACAATATAATTTTTTCCCCTATTTTATCCTTTGTTTAAAAAACCAGACTTTTTCAGAGCTAGGCCTGCCTAATGTTTAATATGTTATAGGGTCTACGGAGGAAACTCTACGTTTCATCGAATCCCGGGTAAAGAATGACAGACTCTTCACAGGGCGTAGGAATGCGGCCTCAAATGGTTATGCGTAAGTAGGCCTAACATCAAAATCAAATTACAGTAGAACCCCGATTATCTGATTATCCGGACAAATTGGGGCATACTATACATAATAAGAATCATTATGACCATGTTTATAAACTCTGAATTAAAACAAAAACACCCAATATTAATACTGATAACTGGTCGTCTGGCTAACTTGTGCCCGATGATTGGGGTTCAACTCTGTTCTACTATGACTATCATATGACTAAATAGGTGTATTAATTTATATTTGTTTTTATATAAACGTTGTGGAGGAAGAGTGGGAAATCAGTTTGAAAGTCTTCCTAACTTGCATACTATGAAAGCTCTTTATCTTTGGTATGTTATGTTTTTTTTCAGGGTTGTACTCGATGACATTGGAATGGCGTCTTCACTCACGCCCGACCAGTTAAAAGAAAATGGGATAACTTACTGAGGAAGTACAAGGTAATGACCACCAAACTCTTATGTTATAATTTTACAGGATATATTCAAATTATGTCATGTTGGACCAAACTAAGATGTTGCCAAGGCACACATACTGAAACATTTGACAAGGCCTCTTATCTTATTTCAACAAGTTTCTAGTCAATTTTTAACAAATATTTAAGAACTATTCGGATCATAGGCTCTTGCGTTTGCTATAAAATGATGAAAAATAAAAATTAATTACATTACTAAAAACAAACTTAATTTTTTTTAAATAAGGTTTTTATAGAAAACTATATAAATAGTGCTCACAGATCTTTACTGGCATCCCCCTTGATTGAACCTTAGAGACAAATAAAAATCTCCTTTTATAAATTATATCATAGGCCAACTACTGTATATTCTTTATACATACATTTGCAGGATCTAAAAAATCCAAAAACCGGCAGTGGAACCCAAGGGGAAGAAACACCAATTACTTGGCCCTTTTGGGAGGCCATGGACCTGGCAGTGGGGCAGAGAGATATTATCAACCCTCCAGAAATTATTTTGCTCTTCTAAAGGCCCACAAGTAAGATCCGGGAGTGCTTCCGCATCTTGCAGTTGGGAGGCTGATGAGGAGTCGCTAGTAGTACATCTCATCAGAGTTCTTCCTCCTC
Source organism: Timema cristinae (assembly GCA_039000515.1). Taxonomy (NCBI): domain Eukaryota; kingdom Metazoa; phylum Arthropoda; class Insecta; order Phasmatodea; family Timematidae; genus Timema; species Timema cristinae. Next base: position 37,023 of record JBCFYV010000476.1, on the reverse strand, counting down.
ATCACCACCAGAGCATGTGGGAAGAGGAAAAAAGAAGAAGCTTGAGGAGGAAAATGTTTTTACAGAAACTTGTAAGAAAATACAAGTTGCCTTAGAGGTTTTTCAGTGCCAGGGTGATTACCCTTGAAAAACTATTAGAAAAATAAATACATTTTGGCTTTTTTTTAAATTAATTTAATAGGTTAATATACTGATTATATAATTATAGTTATCATATAAAAGTTGATTAACTCTACAACCTAAGTCATAGAATTATCCTTAAAATATACCTTTTATTATCATGTTTTATTTATATCTTATTGTGTCATAAATTACCCTGGCGCTGGAAAGGGAAATTTGTATTTTTTGACATATTACATAATTTGACTGGCACTGATATAAATAATTGTATCTAACATCTTGCATTTTAAGTTGTTTCAACTTTGGAAACAGTAATTGCTTAAAAACTTTTATTTCAGACTATGCCCTGGGTCATTTTTTTATTCAAGTGTTATATTTTACACTACTAGCTGTCTCTAGGCCTGTCAAAGCTTCACATGCACATTTTTTTTCTTATTGATACAACATGAAATTTTTTCTTTTTGATACAACATGAAAATGCAAAATGTAAGATTACATTATTTGTACCCGAGCCCTTCATTTAGGTTTCCATCAAAACATTTTCCTCTTTTATACAGTGGGACTTAGCATGAGGTTATTTGTGTTCTATAAAATTTAAAACCATAATCTCAATTTCCAATCATTTTCAAATTACTATCAAATCTAGGCATAACCTTAATTTTTGATCTTTTTTTTATCAACGTTGTTTCAGTAATACTATAAACATTACAATCCTGTTGCTTTCTTCTTATTCCTTGGAGATGGTGTGTAAATTCTGAACCATTGTCAAATTATCTAATGTATGCTTAGCCTTAATTGATATTGTTTTAGATCAAAGGGTTATCATTCATGATACTATTAATATTTTCATATAAGTTGGGGATTTTGGTATAGATGGCTTGAAAACTCTGCTCTGCAAAAGTTTTCAACTCAAATATTATTTAATTTTATTTTACTACTGTAAACACAAAAATCACCTCTAAAATGCTTTATTCGAAAATTAATGTTTATATGGATTCGTTCTAATATTATTATTAATATTATTTAAGTTATGCAGATTTTTTATTTATCACAGAATTCAAGGCATGTTCCTACCCAAGAAAAAAAAAAGCAACAAAAAATAATTATATGGATATTATACCGAAAAAACTCAATATTAGGCCAAATATTCTGGTAATGGCAGGCAGTTATTGATGACAATGTTATATATTAATAAAGAGGCCTACTAAGAAAAAGTTCATTGCGTGATACCTAAGCACAATACAAACAATTCACACATCCACAAGTTGTGATAAGTAAGTACAGATTTTGTCAGATGTAAAGGATTTGGCAATCAGATAAATCTATGCTGGGACCGAGGATTGAAGCCTGGATCCCCAGCACAGAAGTCTGACACATTACCCCTAAACTGCCAGGTCACTGTTACGCACAATATAAGACATCTCCATTTCTTCTCGGCTACACTCAGGTGTCGATTTGTAAGGTTTAGTACTTCATTTAAATGTGCATTGAAGAATTAAAAGAAAAAATTGGAAAAAAAAAACTATTTAGGCTAGGAAAACTGATAAAATAAGTCTCTTACATTAAGCCTACGAGCCAGGTGGTTTCTGTAGACTGTCGCTTCCTCCTCACCAGCTTCTTCGTCTGCTTGTTCTGCTTCTTCATTTGGTTCAGGATTTTCAGGTTCGAGCACAGGTTGTAAAATATCACCAAGTGACATGCACACATTGTGCATAATACAACATACCGCTATTAAATGTGCTACTTTTGTGTGTCGAATCTCTACAGTCTTCATGAAAATTGTTCTCCAGCAAGCTTTAAGCATACCAAATGCCCTATCAACAATACTCCTTGCTTTGCTGTGGAACAAATTGAATTGTAATTTTTCTGCATCATTATGATTTGGGTTTCTGTATGGTGTAATCAAACAAATGGGACGCTGCAATAGGGGGTAACCTCCATCTCCTAGCAAAAAGTAACCTTGGGGAGGGTATTCCCTATTCCTGTAAAGGGTGCTTGCTCGTAACACCCTAGAGTCATGAACTGAGCAAGGATACCCAGAATAAATATTCAAAAACATACCCTTGTCATCAACAACTGCCTGAAACTGCACACTATAGTCTAATTTGCGATTAAAATAATCTTGCTTGTTTGGACCGATCACTCTTACTTTGATGTGACATCCATCAATAGCCCCTACAGCATTGTCAAATATTTGTGACCTGGCCAATCTGCCAAAGCCACGTCCCACATCTGCTGTTTGAACTATTGATGGATAATGGATAACCTTATTTATCAATTTGGTGAGGATATTGTCCATTGTGGTATGTACAATATTGTGCACTGTTGATGTTGATACATTGAAAACGGTCGATACCACTGTATGAAGTGCCGCAGCCCAGCCAAAACAAAAATATCAACAGTCGAAAAGACATACTCCAACTGAAAAAATACAAACAAACTTTTTTATTTTCTTTCAGATTTGATACTACTTTAATAGTGCGGGAATGAGGTACCTAGGTAGATTATTATTATTATTATTATTGTTTAACGGCCCATCGACACATCTAGGTCATTAGGGCCTTGAAATATATTAAAAACATAATAAAATCCCCATAGGGGAAAGAGATAAAACATTCACCATCTGAGACACTCCATAGGAGTGCTCAAATGGACTCTTGGTATAAATTAAGTGATACACCTGCTAAAAAAAAACCACAAGTGTATCACTCCAATAAAAAGACAAAACAAACATATTAAAATATAACACGTTAAAAAGACAAAACATGTTAAAATGATAATACGTTAAAAAGACAAAACAACATGTTAAATTGTAATAAAACCGTTAAAAAGATCTCAATATGAGATAATATCCAAAAGAGCCACTTTATAAAAGTGACTCAAATGGCATTAAAAAGATCCGCCTGGCGTATAAAACGGAGTAAACAAATAACTCCATCCGCACTATCGCGTAATAAAAAACGTAAGTCACCTTTAAAATCAAGAGCCAGACGGATAGGGGCTAGTTTGCGACACTCCACCAAAATGTGATGCACACTAAGGGGAGTATCACAAAACTCACACACTGGAGGTGGATCCCTCTTAGTAAAAAACTATGGGTCAATGAAGTATGCCCGACGCGGAGTCTCGTCACGATGACCTCCTCTCTTCTAGACTTTCGTATAGAAGAGGGCCATCGCGACACACCGTCCCTGATGGACCGCAGCTTGTTCTGAGCAGGGGTCGAGACCCACTGCTCGTGCCAGGTGCGTAAGACTCCACGCCGAACATAACCCTTTAGATCTAAAAACATGACACCCAAACTCGCCTCCGGAGGCATACGTGCTGCCTCCTTGGCTGCCTGGTCCGCCAGTTCATTTCCTGGAAGACCAGCGTGACCAGGAATCCAGCGAAAGGCGAGCCGGATGCTTAATGAATCAATTTTTAAAATTTGTTCGTGAATCATCTGCACGAGAGGATTCCACGAGTAGAGAGTGGACAATGCCAACAGAGCACTCATGGAATCCGTGCAGATGAGGGCAGAACGGTGACTTCTTCGGTAAACAAAACACAAAGATTTAAAAATGGCATATAATTCAGCCGTAAAAACACTGGTTTCATTAGGTAAACCAAATTTAAAATTTGATCCTTCCACAACAAAAGCACATCCCACGGAGACTCCAGATTTAGAGCCATCAGTGTAGATGCGCTCAAATCCGTGAAAGCGAGTGGAGAGGAGCTCATTAAAGGTCCTCTCATATACAAAGTTTGGGGTGGTCGCTTTAGGGAACTTGGCAAGATCAAAATGGCATTTCGGAGGGCGTATCTTCCAGGGAGAAACTCGACCTGGTGATGTGGGGATAGCCTTTGGCAGGACTATCCCACACGTGTCGAAAACAGATAGCATCCGGATCCCAACCGGCCTTGTACTACGCCATTTAGTTTCATACAAGACACGGTTAGGGGGATGAAATACAGGGCGGTAAGCAACATTATTTGGCACGCAATGCAGTTTCGACACGTAAGATGCCAAGAGGTAAGACCGCCGGTAAGAAAGAGGGGGCTCACCGGCGTCAGCACAGATGCTGACGACTGGACTGGTACGGAAAGCACCAGTAGCCAGTCGAATGCCAGCATGGTGGACGCTATCGAGCATCTTTAACGTCGAGGGTCTAGCGGAACTATATACAAAACTGCCGTAATCAAGTTTTGATCTCACTAAGGCTCTATAGAGACGCATCAAGGTTTCCATATCAGCACCCCAAGAGCGACCACTCACAACTTTAAGTAAATTCAAAGCTTTAATACACCTCGCTTTCAGGTCTTTGATGTGGGGGATCCAAGTTAGTTTAAAATCGAATAAAAGTCCCAGGAACCTTACGGTCTCGAAGACAGGTAAAACAACGTTGTTCATTAAAGTATTGGGGGCTGGCTGTATTCCACGTAATCTATGGAAGTGGACGACAGTCGTCTTGGCCGCAGAGAAACGAAAGCCATTACGAGATGCCCACAACCATAGATTGTTTACAGCGAGTTGTATCTGTCGTTCAGCCCTGTGGAGACTTGATGAACTGCAATAAATTGCGTAGTCATCCACAAAAAGACATGAACGGACAGGTACGTGCACGTTGTCCACGATGCTATTTATCGCGATAGCGAATAACGTAGTGCTTAAAATACTACCCTGAGGCACCCCATTTTCATGAATAAAATCATCGGATAAGGTGTTGTTTAACCTTACCCGGAAGTGTCTATCAGACATAAAATTAGATATAAAAATAGCGAGGTTCCCCCGGAACCCCAATTAAACAGAGTTTTTAAAATGCCGTACCGCCAGGTGGTGTCGTAAGCCTTCTCCAAATCAAAAAAGACAGCCAAGAGGTGCTGTTTATGGAGGAAAGCGTCACGAGCTGCTGTCTCAAGGCGAACAAGGTGATCCACCGTGGATCGGTTACGGCGAAAGCCACATTGCATATTGGATAGTAGATTGCGGGATTCTAGATACCATATAAATCTTTTATTGATCATTTTCTCTATATTTTGCATACACAACTAGTTAAGGCTATCGGTCTATAACAAGTTGGCTCTAATTTATCCTTGCCACTTTTATATATTGGGATAACGGTTGCTTGCCTCCACAGTGTTGGGAATTGACGAGATTCCCAAACACAATTGTAGAGGTCTAAGAGGAACGCCCGTCCAGCAGGGGACAGTTGGCGCAACATTTCGTAATGGATATCATCCGGCCCAGAAGTTGTATTGCCCGCCTGGGACAGGGCATAGGTAAGTTCCTCTTTAGTAAAGGGGGAGTTATAATCCTCCCCCGACTTTGGCAAAAATCAATAGTAAGGCGCTCGATGCTGCGCTTATGCACCACGAACTCGTTAGAGTAGCTCGCAGTGCTAGAAATAGCGGCGAACATCGAGCCCAATACATTGGCGACCTCCATAGGGGAGGAGACAAGTGAACCGTTAGACATGAGTGCGGGTATATTATAAATGGTATTTTTGCTACTACGTACTTTACGAATGTGATCCCAAACCTTGGTTGTGGGAGTGGAAATAGTAAGGTTAGAAATAAACTGTCTCCAAGACTCTCTTCTGCTTTCTCGAATAATACGGCGAGCTCTAGCACGTAGAATCCGGAATGACTCCAGATTCTCCGAAGTAGGACGTCGATTAAAGATACGCAGGGCTCTTCGACGGTTAGAAATAGCAAGCCGGCACTCCTCGTTCCACCAGGGAACAGGACGGTGGCGCGGGTTTGGCGAGGATTTAGGGATGGATGCCCTCGCCGCCGCTATGAACGTCTAAGTGAATTGCCCAGCCTTAACATCGACGTCGGGAGAATGGGGTTCGTCGAATACGGCGAGCTCGCGGAATTTATCCCAGTTAGCACGTTTAAGAACCCATTGGGGTAACCGTGCTGTACTGGGAGGATCTTGGATTTTTGAAAGCAGAATTGGAAAGTGATCGCTGCCACATAGGTCCGAGTGAACCTCCCAAAGGAAGTGAGCAGCAATCCCGGGGCTACATAGAGCTAGGTCGATGGCAGAGGATACACCATTAAAGGTGGAGAAGTGTGTCTGGGTCCCGTTGTTCATTAACACCAGGTTTCCCGAGACAAGAATATCCTCTACCATCCTCCCGCGGGCGTCTGTAATATTAGACCCCCACACCAGGTTATGCGCGTTAAAGTCCCCCAAGATGATATAGGGGGCGGGAAGTTGTATAAAGAGGGCCTCTAGTGTCCTCTTGGAAACACGTTCACCTGGTGGGAGGTAGATGCAGCATACGGTTACCTCCATAGGAAGGGAGACTGACAGCGATCACTTGGAGATCAGAAACAATATTAATATTCTTATGATATATATAGTACTTCGTGCGAATATAGCCACACCTCCGCTAGCCCGATCAAAGAAAGGCTTGTCGGTACGATACACATCGTACCCACTAAGCATCGGGTTGTCAGTTGGGCGGAAGTGGGTCTCCTGCAAACACAAGATGGAAGAATGCAGGGAAGAAATTATTAGTTTGATTTCCTCTGCACGAGCATAGAAACCCCTACAATTCCATTGTAGTAGCGACATAAGTTATTAGTATGAAATTTAGTTATCCTCACAATCCATTTCACTATCCTTTAAGAATAAAAATTTGTTGAGGCCCTTTTTAGGCCCTCTTGCCTTTCCCAGTCTCTTCTGTACCTCTCGCTTCAGGAAAGGCTTCGGCTTATTTTGGAGAGACTGGGTACTCGGATCCTTGTTCGAAGGCTTTAAGGCCTTCGACGCTTTTTTAATAAAAAAATTTTCGGCGGTCTCTCGCTGGTCCTTCTTCAAGGCACCAGTGGTACTCACCTTAGCGGCCTCACCTGTTCCGCAACTCGTCCCCACCTCCGGAAGCCCAGAGGTGGGTGTGAGAGTTTCAACAACGGCCGCCCTTGTTTTAATGCCCGAGGCGGGCCCGGGGGGTTTTCCTTAGGCGGGCCCGGGGGGGTTTCCCGAGGCGGGCTCGGGGGTGTTCCCCGAGGCGGGCTCGGGGGTGTTCCCCGAGGTGGGCTCGGGGGGGTTCCTCGAGGAGGTCACCTCGGTGGTATAGGTGGAGGAGACGATCGTTGCGGCGGTTTGGCCTCCTTTAAAAATTTAGGCGCCACAGAAGTTGGCGCGGAATCAACATAAATGTCTCGAGAAGAGACCAATGGCACTGGTCGCGTTGGCTCCTTAGCAATATTAACTGCGCAATGGCAGTTGGGACAGTTTATATTTTGACTGACAATCCGGCTATATGAAGTTTGAAATACCGGAGCTTGACTTGATACGTATTCCTTGCGTGCCTGGGCATATGAGATCTTCTTTTCAGATTGTATCTCCAGGACTTTCTTCTCTACCTTCCATTTTGGACAGGCCCGAGACCAGGCGGAATGCGGACCCTTGCAGTTGACGCAGTATTTAGGAGACTCGCATGGTGTTTCGTGAGCCTCCTGTCCACAATCCGCACAGGTTGGCTTACCACGGCATCGCAGCTTCGTATGCCCAAATTCCTGGCACTGAAAACAGCGCCGAGGGTTAGGGACATACGGCCGGACCCTGAGCACGTGGAAACCCGCTCGGACCTCCTTTGGAAGGGTTGGAGTCGCAAAGGTAAGGATATAAGTGTCAGTCTTTTTCTCACTGCCGTTCTTTTTCACTACTATGCGGTATACTTCAGTGACATTCTGAGGGGCTAGCTCCTAACAGATTTCCTCAATGCTCACGCAGTCGATGTCATAGCAAGTGACCACACCCTTGCAAACATTGAGGAACCTGTGGGGTTCCACCTTCACCAGTATACGAGACGTAATGCTCAACGGTATTTCTTTAAGAGCCAGTATGTTGCCTGATTGGATGTCGGATGTTGTCTGAATGAGAATGGTGCCGTCACGAAGTTTTCTTATAGACACACTTGCCTTGGCTGCACCATTTATCGCTCTTTCGAGGATAAATGGGCTCACCCGTTTCATGTTCTCACCTTCGTCCACTCGAGACATTACCAGGAAGCGGGGCTGGGGCCTCACCACCTCCTGGATTTCTTCTAATTGAGGGCTAGACGGCCTTACCCGTTTCCGCCTCTTATCGATATTACGGCCCTGTGAGGGGCCGGGCAGTGAGTTGCCAGCAGGGTTTGGCAGTACGGTGCCAGCGGCGACAAAATTATCGGCCATGCCGTAATTGGGGACAACCTACACAGTACTCGGATCGTAGACCCAGGGTGATCCAAGTTGGTACTACCACATATGGCCCTGTTAACTGTCCCGACGAGAGGCTTATATACGACGCTAGACATGACAACCTTCGCATAGAGCATCGCCGAGACAGAGGTCGTCGCAGCAAGTGGGTGTAGGAAAGTGCCAATTTTACGTCCGGGCCCTCATGAACGCAACCGATCTTTTCCCAAAGTAGGGTACCCGGTTATTGTCATCCCTAAGGCCCTTCTACTAAGGTATTGCAACCGGCGCACTTTCATTTAGGAGCTCAAGGCAGTGGTATCCAATAATAAACAGAGAAGAGCCGGGTTAGTTGCCAAGGTCGTCAACGGGAAGGCCAAAGGCCTCTGTGCAGGATGAACGGTGGGGTAAAGGAAGAAAAAGGTAAGGGTAGATAAAGCGAAGGGGGAAGAGTGAAAAAGGGGGAAAGTGAAGGAAGAAGAAAATAATGTGAAAGGAAAGATATAGGATAGGTTTTTCCCACACGAGGTACGTCCTGCACAGAAGCCTCCCCTTTTAGTCGCCTCTTACGACAAGCAGGGGTTACTGCGGGACTATTCTAAACCCCGTCCCGCAGGGGGGAACTAGGTAGAATTTTGAGCAAATTCACAGACATTTGTGTGGTGAGAGAGTAAGAAACCACTAAGGAGAAACTACCCTTAGTATTATTATTATTATTATTATTATTATTATTATTAGCACCGCGTCTTACTACCCGTTCGGGTTGTACGCACTTACGCTATGAGTGTACTTTAGACCTAGTCAAAATTCCATATTTCCAAAATTTTATTAATATCTTAACCATGTGTTTGGGGATCTAACATGGCTTCCAATGCGAAAAATGTTTCACGTGTTACCCGAACATGGGCCTTCATGTGCAGGGTCCCATGAAGAAAATTACTGACCATGTACTGCTCCATATTCATGATGCAATAAGTATCAGGGCGATTCTAAAAATAAATAGACATACATATATTTGTTGGCCTAGTGAATGTACAATAATTATTATGCTCAAACAAACATACTTGAGTCTATTTACAAAGGTATATTGAACATAGGTATGGCCACTTTTGAGGCAGGTAGGCTTAATTTTTACTGGTTTTAATTTTGAGGGGGTGGGGCTACAAATTACTGATCCAACCAATTAAAATAACATTTACATTTTTCTATTGCCCATCTTAAAAGTTGTGATTGTGATTAGAATGAACTAATAAAGGTTATCAACCTGTTTATAGTTTAACAAAGGTAAAAAGTAAAAATAAAAAATTGCACTTACATGTTGTTGCTGGATTGCAATCATTCTTAATAATATAAGGTGCAGTATTTCCAGAAACTGACCGAGTAATCTACGCCTTCCATTAATGATCGCCATAAGTATTAAATTGTTTCTCGGCATGCTTAAGTTGAACCTGCTACGAGAAATATCAACGCAATGTTCGTAGGTCTGTTTAAAATGGTGCCAATCTCAAATAGTCGTAATAGTTTTCATTAGGGCTGATAGATGGCGATTACATAGTTTCCAAGTTATTCAGTAGAGAGCAGCACTGCGGGCCCAAGTATGTTGCCGTTCGAATAGTTTGATGCAGTCTTCGGTATGAAAACCACGAAATCATCAAGACTGCATCAAGTCAAGTGTACTTGACTATTCGGATACAGCCTATGATTTTTTCTAAGCATTCCTTAAATGAGTCTTTGTAGTCAAATAAAGTATTGACTGTTCTGCTTTTAAAATTCCAGCGAGTTGGAACCGCTCGTGGTAACCTTTTCTTAACAATTTCGTCAAGGAACGCTGTTCTTTTAGGTGAACGGGAAGAAAATGAAGAGAACGCTTGTAAATTAGCGAAAAAGATCTTAACTTTTTTGTTACATTGCGCTCCTCGTTCCATAATTAGGTTAAATTGATGTTCATAGCAATAAACAAAATAGCCATTTGGATATATTTGTTTTATTAATGATTGAACACCATTATTTTTTCCACTCATAATGGCTGCACCATCATAACTTTGTGCAATTAATTTGTGTGATGGAATATTTAATTTAGTTTGAAGTTCTTCTAGTATGACTTTGGATAAAATTTGTGCTGTATATCCAGATGGTTTAATAAAAGACCAAAATCGTTCACAAATTTGCCAATCAAATACGTATCTAATTATAATTATCATTTGTTGTTGATTGGAAAAATCAGTAGTTTCATCAGCTTCGACTGCAATAAAATTTGCTGAATTTATCTGGGTCTTTACTTCAGTTTGATAAACTTGAAACATTGAATCCAAAAGTTCATTTTGGATGGTTTTGGAGGTACCTTTAAATACATTTGATTCTTTCAAATGCAATGCAAGAGCAAAATCTAGCTCGGTTGCAAAATCAATTAAAACTAAGTAAATACCACGATTATCAGAAGTAACCCTCTCATCATGACCATGTAAAGCTAATTCAAAAGCCCCAAAGAATTTAATACACATTATTAAGCGACGTAAAATGTATCTGTTGTTGTCCACGTTTTGATTGTGATTTTGTTTTTGTTGACCATACGCACTACTTAATTGCTCCCGAATATCTATTTTTCCCAACACATTGTAGTCCACTGCTGCATTTAAATGATTTAATGATAGCTCATGCTTCTTAGATCTTTCTGATAAATGTTTTAAATCACAAAAACCACCTTTAATCCATGTAAAAGATTCTTCCTTTGAAAGCAAACAAAAGAAACCAAATAATTTGTTAGTCACTTAACACCCGCACATCCACTTAAATTTATCATAAATGGTTTTATTAAAATGTCTATGATAAATACATGATTTATTCGAGGAAGGACAGTATATTTAAAATTGGCATCGGCATGCCTTTAAACACTTGAACCGTTGAACGAAGAACTATAATAAATTAGTCAACAGTTATAAACATTTGCGCGCGAATGACTAGTGACAAAACACTTTGGTTAGCTGTTCTTCAGTGATGGACTGAAAATGTGAAGCTTGACCTTGAACGGACTGACAAGTATTCAGCTACTTTACAATGGATGGGGGGAATGCCAGGCCTCCACCGTGGTTCGGATTCCACGTTAAACTGTAGGTCCTTCATTTCATCTCACAATCACCCTACCATTACACATTAGCGTAAGTGCGTATAACCCGAACGGGTAGTAAGACGCGGTGCTAATAATAATACTCTATTATTAACTGTCTCCTGCGGCCAGGTTAATATTTCAGTTGCCATTTTCTTTGATAAAAGCCTAGAGTATGTTCTATAGCGTAAATCTTTAACAAATCGCCCAATATCTTTTATCAAAGGAAATATTTGTTCAAAGTTACATAACATTTCTTTAACAAATAAATGTGACCGTGTAATACCTCTTCCAGCAAGCCCTTGCCCTTCAGTGATGTGCATCTCCTACTCAAGACAAGACACCTCTATCTCCAAGCTTCTACTCGCAGGGGAACACTCAAATATTGCGCCACTTGAGAGTTGCGCAGAGCTGTTCTGAGCATCCCGTCCCTTCCCCCGCCTTCCTCTTGTCCTCCATGACTTGGGGAACATTCACTACTTTGCCCCGATCGGGAGCTAGTTGCTTCGTTTGGAGGTCTTCGCTCAGCAATTTTAAATGTCATAATTATTTTAAGAAAAACTAGAAAAAAGGTTTATTTAATTCTAATATTTCCCTTGTTTATTTAGCTTATAATGGTTTGTATGAATAACTTTGTGTTTAGGTGGGAGGGCACATTCCCTTGTGCCCTTTAGGACGAGCCGCCACTGATTTCTCTACATATTCAAAAATATTTGACATGCTCTTTGGTATACCTGCGTTCATCGCGCTACTTTTTGCGCGTAGCTGTAATTTATTTGTTTATTCAGCAGTCACTCATTCCCTCAAAATGTTACAAAACACGAGATAAACTTGCAAATTAAGTAATTTATTTTTGAATTCCTATAGGCCTATGTATTTATCTGGCAATACTATTAGATGCTTTAAAACAACTTTATATTAATTTAAGCTAGGCCTAGTTTGTCAGCTTCCCAAAAATAAAAAAATATATAGTTTCTCATTTTACTTTTAACCCTTAACTACCATGCTGGGGTCATATGAGACCCCATGCAGTTTAGTTTCTAGATATCTCGGCAGGGTAAGTTGCTATCGCCCTGCAATTCCATGTAATCCCAGTGCCCGCCAGGCTGTGTACACCTAATTTCATTGCTGAGGGAACTGCATGCTTACTATTGAGCAACAGCGTTGTCATTCTTTTGTTTTCCGTGATCAGTCTTCCTTCGAATGTATATCAAATTTGGCAATGCTGGGCTGTCGTTGTTGTCAGTACTTGGTGCTTCTTCCTCCAACACAGTCGTAAAGTTACAGTAGTCTATGAGTCTCGTGTTCCTAATAGCTAGCTCAAAAACATTGACTAAATAAACACTCATATTTTATAAGTACTATGTGTAGAATAATATGTGTTATTGATCACGTTAAGATTTGGTGTGTATCTGTATGTGTTGGTTGCGTGTTTTGTATTTTTACCGTAAGGTTGTGGAACTATAGTTGTATGTGCATATTAATATATTTATTTGAATAATAGTGTATTGTTAACAATTAAGATATAACAAACATTATGGAATCTCCGGCTTGTTACAAACAATTACATTCCAAGAGGAAAATATTAAGTAGTAAAGAAAGGGCAATGGTGTTAAGAGTCTACACCTATTTTCGTAAAGACGGAACTTGTTCAGTAACTCAAGCGGCAATGGCAACTGCAGAAGCTACAGGTGTGTCTTATATGTTAGTAATCTCTATTAAACAAGAATTCAAAACTAAGGGAAAGTTATCGACACCAATCAAAAGAAATAACTCTACTCAAATGAAGCGTTTGGATAAATATGATAGTTTTACTCAAGCAGCTATTCGCAGAAAGGTACATTCACTTTACCGTATCAATGAATTACCTACCCTAAAGAAAATTAAAGCTTTAATTGATACTGATAGCGACCTTCCTAATTTTTCATTGACAACACTTCAGAGGTTTCTTATAGATATTGGCTTTAAATTCATTCGACGGAAGCATAACTCTTTGCTTCTAGACAGAGATGATATTATTGCGTGGCGACATCGCTACTTAAGAGCTATTAACACTCCGTCAGGCGCAATATGTTGTAGAACACGATCGAGCGCATTGAGCCTGGGAAGCACACTTTGATCTACTAATTTTTTCTACGCATGTTCACATTTTCTTACGAAAAAATTGTCAACTACAAACACCAAAGAGGAGAAATAAAACAGTTTGTCATGTTTTTCGAAAATAACATAAGTTTATTTGAGAAAATGAATATAATTTTTCCATGAGCTATAATAATGAAAATTGCATTGAATTAGAACAAGAATATAAGGAACTAGAAAATTGGTCATTAATCTGATTCATCATCGATATGTCCTTCTACCTCTCTTTTATAGCATTGAGGACACAGGAAAACAGCATGTGAGAGGCAGGTAGCAGTATGGCACTTTTTGCATTCATATTGACTTAATCTCCTGTGATGAGTTTCTGAGGTGCAAGTTTCACATCTGCGTCTTTTCGGAGGTAATTGTTGTTCTGTTTCATTCAGTTGTTCTTGAGTCGGAGCGAATCTCTTCAGTTTTTGTTGAAGGTTTGACGGCATCCCAATTGACTTGAGACTTCGTCGAGCAAGTTGACCAAGCACAAGTTCGTTAGAGATTTGTTTTATGAACAGTCTCCTTCTCAGATCTGCAAAACCATTGCCGACATATATGACCTGGGAATTGATTGAAGCAATATTTAGCATTGTGAAAAAAATTACCATGGGCCACCGTTTTGTGTTTCGAGACACATTATTTGCACCACACATTTTGTCTACAATATCAACTCCCAACTTAGTTGAATTATAGAAACTGATTACTTCTGGTTTTTGTTTCTCGCCAGTAGAAACATCAATTGATTCGTCTTCATGCAATGATGATACAAGGAGGACATTTTTGTTCTTTCTTGGGACATAGGATACTAATGTATCACCATCACTACTGAAACCAAAAATACTAGAGTGTTGTGTTCTGGCTTTGGTGGCTATGAAATCATTTGGTAGCTCTTTCCTGTTTTTCCTGATGGTTCCAACTTAGGAGAGTTTCTTTAGTTTCAATTCATTTAGAAGACTCACTTGTGTGAACCAGTTGTCGGCCGTTATGTTTCTTCCTGAGCCAAACAAAGGTTCCGCCAACCTTTTCACAAAATCTGGTGCTTTGTTGCTTACGCAAAAGGGTCCTTCGTTCTGCTTTCCCGCGTATATTTCCATGTTGAGCAAATAGAACATTTTCGCATCTATTAGGGAGAAAATTTTAATCCCATATTTACTTGGCTTGGAAGGGAGGTATTGCCGGAAAGGACAATTGCCACGAAATGCTGGGAGCATTTCATCTATCGTGACGTTTTCACCAACACAGTAGCTAACTTTACAATTAGTCACAAATTTTGTGAATATATCACGTATTGGTGCGAGCCGATCCAGTTCCTTTCTAGCGGATCTTGTTTCTCGATCATCAAATCGTATGAGAAATTTGAATCTCTTGATACTCATGACAAGACTGAACTTGGCAATGCCGTCGCCATCTGTTGCCCATAATTCCTCGAGGGATAGTCTATTCACTTTATAAACACCAGCCAAGTAGAGTAAGCCAATAAATGCTCGTATTTCAACTAAATCTGTATGTTTTGCATCCCGTTCTCTGGAAAATGCTTCTTTGATATTATCTATGTACTGATTAGTATACTTTACAATATCATTTAGAATGTCCTCTGTAAATAAGCAGTTCCAACATTCCACAGGAGTTTTTGCTGTTTTTGCTGCTCCAATAACCCCAGCTAAGTGAATCAGGATGTTTTGAGGTCTCCTACGAACTTTGCTTTGTCGATGAGTCTTATACCACTTTGTGACTTTATCTTTTCCCATATAAAAGTCGCGATTTTCTTCAATTTCGTCTTCATCTTCACTGCTACCCTCTTGTTCAGTTTCCGATCCCTCTTCACGCTCCTCAACATTATCTTCTGAATCAATGTCGCTTTCGTTTTCAAAATTTTCATCCCTGAATTCCTCATCAGACGCCTCCAATAAACGGTGAATTTCTGCTAGGTCTTCGGGTTTATTTGGATTGTACAATTTCTTCGACATTTTTTTGTCTGGAACAAACAAAAAATCATGAATGTTTATTGTGTGTATGTCTGTAAATAATTTCTGGCAAAAATATTGAAACATTTCGCAACAAATCACATAATCGGGCGCAATGTGCTTGAGAGAACACAGCCAAAAATCACACTCCTATGTATCGATAATCATGAGATATTTCATAAAATGAAATCACTGATGTAAATATGTGATACAGTATTCCAAATGAATGAGAAAACTTACTTGTCAAACTGCAACGTAATCAGGCGCAATGAGCCTATTAGATCTTTTCACTTGTCTGCCATAAACGAAGAAAGAGAATCACTAACTGACCTTGCCACTGTGAGTAACAATCGAAGTGAGAAAGCTACCAGGCTGGAGAAGGGGACATGATGTATTGAGGGGGCGTGGCAAACTAAAGAATTCGAGGTGTGCCTAATAGATCAGTTGCGCCCGACGGAGTGTTAAGAAGCACAGAGAGAGCAACAGGAATATTGTTTTCACAGACGAAACCTGGTGCAATTCCGGACACACAACTTCAAAATCGTGGATGGACACAACAATTGCATCATCCTCACAAGCAAGGCGAGAAGGCCTAACTACAGGAAATAAGCTTCCCTCTGGAAAGGGCGGGGGCGTCATTCTCGTCCACGAAGGTAATGAAAATGGTTTTATACCAGGTGCAGAGCTTATTTTTCATGGGAAAAAAGATTATGACTATCACGATGAAATGGATGGAAAAATGTATGAAAAATATTTCAGAGAGAAACTGCTTCCAAATATACCATCAAACAGTGGCATAGTTCTAGACAATGCATCCATTCATTCTACGATCAAAGAGAGCATTCCAACCAAGAGTAGTACCAAGATTATTATTCAATCCTGGCTCCCCAGTAAAGGTATTTCTTGGGAAGAAACCATGAATAAGATGGAGCTTGTAGAGATTTTGGACAAAGTACGAGGCAATTATGAGCGTAAATATATTATTGACGAGATCGCTAAAAGTGCTGGACATGAAGTTCTACGACTGCCACCTTATCACTGTGAGCTTAATCCCATCGAAGGAATTTGGAGTCAAATTAAAATATTTGTTGCTCAAGAAAACAATACATTTAAACTTAATGATGTTCATCGCCTACTAGAAGAAGGAGTGAGAAATATCACAAAAGAACACTGGCGAAATCATGTTCATCATGTAATGGAAGTTGAAGCAACAATGTGGGACGTAGACGGGCTTATAGAAAAACTGCATGACAGTGTCGTGATAAATTTGAAGGACAGCTCCTCTAGCTCTGAAGATGATGATAGTGATGCTGATCTAGGAGTGGTACCGTTACCTTATTAAGAACAGGTAAGAATGTAATTTATAGCATTTATTATAAAATGCATGTTGTAATATATTTGTTTGTATATTAATTATGAGGAAAAAAGCTTTATACATAAAATATTTTAAGCATAATTACGGAGGGAATAGAGAAACGTTAATAAACTTCAATCTTGAAAAAATTACGATTGTGGAAAGAGTTAATGTTTCTAGAAAGGCTGTACACCTATAGGAAATGCTTTTGCCTGTCAATTGAACCCCCCAACCACCCCATGCCGCATTGTTTACAATGAGGGATTTTTAAGTAAACCCTCCCCACTCACATTCAAACAACCAAAAGCTAGAAAATTTGGCAACCGGTAACAGAGAGAGAGTGAAGATAAATCTTTTCTCCATAAGACATGCAGTTCCCTCAGCTATGAAATTAGGTGTAGGAGGCAAGTTGTGTTTGTTGTGTGTCCTTGTGCGTTCAAGGTTGAGTGCTTATCGGGGTCATTTTTGACCCCGCCATGGTTGTAACGTAGTTGTTTTTCATAAAAGTTAATTGTATTTCTTAAATTATATAATATATTTCTGCGTGTGCTTTTGTTGTTGTTGAGTGAATAATTTGTTTTTATTACAAAGTAAGATGGCCGAAAGAAACCTAGCACATAATTCAGAAGAAATTGTTAGACTTTTAGATGCTGCTTTGTCTGATAACGATGCAGCTTCTGAGACATCAGATGCACCACCAGAAGAAAGTGACCATGATACAAATTCAGATATGTCTGCTGACGATTCAGATTATGTTTATAGTTCTGGTGACTCTGATGATAATGACGTTGATGTTCCGCCACGGCAGCCTGAGCCCCAGCCTCGTGTTTCTGCTCATGTATTGCTTGGCCGCAGAACCAAGAAAATGATCAAGAATAATGTTCCACCATTTAAGTGGTCTTTGGATCCTCCACCAACAAGCCGTGTGCTTTCCCATAATCTCGTAACCAAACTTCCTGGTATAATTGGTGATGCTCGAATCAACAAGCCACAAACACCTATTGATGCTTGGCGACTTTTTATAGACAAACAAATGATACAGTGTATTCTTGTAAATACAAATGAACAAATAACTGACATTGCAGCAAATTATGGGCAGCAAAATTTAGATTGCCAATACACTCAGCACAATGATGAGGTTGAGTTGGAAGCATTTTTTGGTTTACTGCATTTAGCCGGCGTGTTCAAATCCAATCATGAATATGTGACTTCATTGTTTGAAACAGATGGAACAGGTAGAGACATATTCCGAGCCACAATGACCAAAAACCGATTTTTGTTTTTTCTGAATGCTTTGTGGTTTGATGATGCTACAACGAGAAAACAACGTAAAGAGAATGATCCACTTGCAACTATATCTGAAATTTTCAATGAATTTGTTGTGAATTCACAATCTAACTACTCTTGCGGACAGTATGCCACAGTTGACGAGATGCTAGTCTCGTTCAGAGGAAAATTCCGATACCGTGTGTACATGAAAAGTAAACCAGCAAAATATGGTTTAAAAATATTCATTTTGTCTAATGCTAGAACCAGCTACTTTGTAAACGGATTCATTTACTGTGGAGGACTAGATGTACCAAATCCTAGAAATTTATTAAAGCCGACTTTAACGGTTTTGTCTCTGATTGAACCAATTACACAAACAAACCATAACGTCACAGGGGACAACTATTTTTCTTCGATAGAACTTGTTGATGAACTGAAGCGAAAGGGACTAACATATGTGGGAACAATGAGAAAAATAAAATAGAAAAACCTTCCCGTTACTTGCCTAATAAAATCCGAAAACTTCACTCAACAGACTTTGCCTTTACAGCAGACAAAACACTCCTGTCTTGCGTGTCAAAAAAGAATCGGGCAGTTGTTCTTGTTTCTTCTATGCACCATGAAAAATCTATTCTGGATCGTGATGACAAAAAACCCGAGGTCATTGACTTCTACAATACCACTAAAGTTGGAGTAGATGTCTTGGACCAAAAATGTGCGAACTTTTCAGTCGGTCGTCGTACTAGAAGATGGCCAATGGCCATCTGGTTTGCAATGATGGATATTGCTGGGGTTAACGCACATGTTGTTCTTCAAGCCGCCAAACATACTGATGATTCTCACCGTCGCCTGTTACTTGTCTCACTAGGAAGAGACCTAATAAAAAAATCACCTACTTCGACGGTCTACAGTAAAAACCCTACCACGAGAACTGCGTTCAATAATTTCAAAGAGCTTGGGCGCAGGAGGAGAATTTCGACCTGCTGATGACCAGCAACAAAACCCACCAAAAAGACGGAGGTGCCACATTTGTCCATGCAACAGGGGCCAGAAACATGGTACCTCATGCTCCAAATGCTTCAGAGGAGTGTGTAAGAATCATAGCACCCAAAAGATCGTCTGTGATGACTGCACCGATTGATAGGGAGGTGAGTTTAATTTGAGTAATTTCAAAATATCAATTTTTGTTACTAAAAATTGCCCCCACCAATTTCAAAAGGTAAACAAATATATAAAAAAAAAATTCGCAGGTAGCCAGGAACACCATTTGGGGACTTGGAACTGTGTTGAGTTTAATAAAATAGTATTATATTAATATTTTGTGATCATTTTGGTAAACTGTGTTTTAAAATATTTCATTTGTGACTTTTTTTGAAAAAATAACAGTATCTTTATGTCAAATAAAAGAAAATAATCAAATAATGGTGTACTATTCTTTCTAATATGTATATGAAGAATAAATAAAGGTTTTTGTATTTTTATCGATAATTTTTTTTTTCCCCCAAGCAAAAAAATATTGGGGTAGCTCATGACCCCATCATGGCAAATGTGTGACTTTTTTTACCATGGTACTTAAGGGTTAAGCATATTATGTTTTTTTAATTATGATTATTATAAAATAACACAAACGGCATATAATTGATATTATTCTTTACAGGGTAAGTAGAACAAACCCAAAGGTTCATAGAATTAAGGAAGATAAATGATAAATATGAATTTATGCCTTAAAAATTATGCCACCATTGACAAAACACTATCAAAATTCAATATCGTTACCATGAAAACGCATGTTTCAGAGTTATCCACCAGATGGCTCTAGCAGTACTTTGCTGTCTGAAAACTATCATGCACCCTATGTACTTAAGGGTGCCAGAAACGTGTTATATTAAAGCGTGCAGTAAAGTGCACAAGTGCGTAGGGGACAGACTATTCAGGCACGGCTTATATTTACGCATGCTAAGAACCACATTTGGTGGGATGTAGCCTACCATTACTATTTGAATCAGATGAGTAAATTTTTTGGGGTAGCCACTGAATTGTATTTTATTTTATAAAGTGAATAATATTGTAATACCTAATTTAAATAAAAAATTCAAGGATACTATATTAAGAAAATGTTAAATTAAAAATTGCACACTATTTTCAATTCAAAAGTCAAATCAGAAACGACAACAAAAAAAACTCCAAACTGGATCTAGTTATTTTAAATTTAATAATAATAATAATAATAATTCAAATATATCCCTATTTTATTTTGATAGCCTTTAGACAGAAGTTTGACCTACTACACTCACCTCAATATAAAGTTTTCTAAAATAGGTATATTTTAATAAGTAGGCCCAGTATAGTAGTATAATTGTTCTTTTAATTTGATTTGTTTTAGGAAACGAAAAGATGTAAAGGGAAATTGGGGCCAGACTTCACTAATAAGGAGTGTGTAGAGTTCTGGGAGGAGGCCACGATACAATTGAACTCTTGTGTTGGTGCAACAAAGTCTTGGAAAGATTGGAGAAAGGTTTGTTCTTATGATTATCTTTAGTAGATTAAAGGCTTTTATACAAATACTGTACAGAAGTTGAGCATATCATGTAGTCGAAATTCTCAGTAGGCCTACTCTGTTTTAAAAGTTTCCCTGAATCAACATTAGCCTTTGCCTAAAATCTATTAATGTGTGCTACATGTAACTGTCTCATTTATTTTTGTGAAACGTGTGACCCTACAAATGAACAATGATGATTAGTTTAAAGCATTACTCTTACTGTAAATTATCAAAAACCCACCATTTGCTATCTGGTTAAAAACTGAATTGGATGTTTCCTTCATACAATCTAAAAAATACCCCATAGTTTATATTCTTAAATTGTTATCAAGCTTATAGGCCTGTATAGTCTGGTTACCATTAACAAAGAGGTTTGGGTATGAATATCTGATGAAGGCATCGGGGTGATTGTTCTTAAATGGTTTCCACTCTACCTGCACACAAATATATGTGTTGATTTTATCTTGTAAAAGCAAATGAAGATAAATATGATTAATCTTAATATTAAAATATGCCATATTGGAGTTTTTTCACCATGTCTTACCACCCATACACATCCACTAGATAAGTTACTTTGGTTAGGGATGAGTCTGGTGGTATTGAGGTAAAACTATGCACATTTGCATGGAGGGACGGTGGAAAATAATTTTGTAAAATACGCCTCACTACACCGAACAAAAACTAAATTCCAACCTCCTTGTGAGTGGTGAACCAGTCTACACAAGACAGGTGGACAACTTTGTCAGTGTTAGTACCACAGTTATGGGTCATTGTTAAGTTAGCTACATTTTTAGGTAGTGGTTCTCAAAGGGTGTGTTGCGGCACACTACTGCGTGAAATTTTTGATGTTATGTTATTGTTTAAGCTTTAGGCCAAATATATCTATTTACAATCAAAGTTGAATATTAATGGGAAACTTGAGTTTGTTGTTTTTAACACAAAAGGTCAATGTGTGGTTTAATATTGTCTGTAACACATGTAAATGTCCTAGTTTCCTGTACTGCCGCAAGAACTCACAACAGAATAGTGTGCCATAATCAAAAAAAGATTGAGAACCACTGGTTTACACTCTACAGTGAATTTAAAATAAATATACTTTTTCATACATAAATCATGCTCAGCAAAAAGCAAAATTAAGCATTTTATTTAGTCTTTTAAAATTAAAATAGGCCTACCAATGTAAGTGTAACATAAGTTTAGTTACCAAAGAATACTTTGTATTAAAAGGTAGAAATAATTCTATGATTTTTTTTCAGTCATGGTACGACATAAAAAGTTCTACAAAGGGGAAGGCAGCAGCATATAGGAGAGAGTGCGAGAAGACTGGTGGAGGTCCTTCTACCCCAGAGCAGCATATAGGAGAGAGTGTGAGAAGACTGGTGGAGGTCCTCCTACCCTAGAGCAGCATATAGGAGAGAGTGCGAGAAGACTGGTGGAGGTCCTCCTACCCTAGAGCAGCATATAGGAGAGAGTGCGAGAAGACTGGTGGAGGTCCTCCTACTCTAGAGCAGCATATAGGAGAGAATGCGAGAAGACTGGTGGAGGTCCTCCTACCCTAGAGCAGCTAGATGACTTTCAAAAAAGAGTACTAGCCGTGATAGGGGATAACATGGTTTATGGCCACAAAGATAGCGAGGAATCCGAAATTGTTCTGGATGAACACTTGGTAACTAGTATTATTACATAATTTCACTATCTAGCACAAATAACTTCATTCAAAACTTATAAGAGATCACTTTTTTCCTTATATTTTACTCTCATTTGTTAAAGTTCTAATTTAAAATTGATTTATTTTCTTTTATACCCAGATTTGATTGTAATTTTATTTTACTGTATAGTCCCTATGAAGCACATCTTAGGGAAGGGTTTCTCAAACTGTGAGGCACGAGTGGATTTCAGGTGAGGTGCAGGCAGGATCATTATTATATCTGTCAACCAATTGTTCACTTCCTCCGACTTGATAAAGTTCTGGTTAACTGTATAAAATAAATATTCTGTTTGATCAATGAACCATTAGAATTTATTTTGGTCTTTGCAGCTATATTATTTGTAAGAAAGTAGTTTCTCAACAATGACAGTAATCGAAGAGTGAGAGAAAAAAAATCTTATTGCTCCATATGACAAGTACATAATTGTCATAAAATGCTAAAACAATGGATATTTTATAAAACTTTACTATTCTTAACGGTCCCGTCACAGATTTTTCTGATTGCCAAATCCTTCCTTCACCTCTGACAAGACGTGTGTATTAATCACAACTTGTGAATGTGTGGAATGCCAGGCCTTCACCGTGGTTCGGATCCCCCATTAAACTGTAGGCCCTCCATTTCATCTCACAATCATCTTACCATTACACATTAGCGTAAGTGCATATAAAACTGAACGGGTAGTAATATGCGGTGCTAATAATAATAATACTACTCTTAATGTTTCCTAAATTTTACAAAGTCCTTATTAGAAGATATAATAATCACTTGAATATTACACACGTACTTCTTTTACCTATAACATAAAAGCGTTTTTCCCCCAGAAAGTGAGGCCTAACAATTTTACTTTTAATGTCCAAGTGAGACTTGAGTGCATAAAGTTTAAGAATCCCTGTCTTAGAGTGTAGTCTGTCTACTGATAGCATTATCTCTTTCAATTTTTACTATTTCGAACTGTTGTTTCCTATACAAAATTTATAATTCTTATTATTAATGTGTATGACACATATGCCTACCTGTTGGTACAAATTATTTCCATTGGTTTACCTAATGAAAGATGGGCGCTATTGCCTTATAACTATTATATTGATTTTGTTGAATATAGAATATTAGTAATAAAACAGGTCAAGTTGTTTAAGGTTATGAAATATTTTGCAATATTTCTATTGGTATTAGTGGCCATAACCCGCCTCAGTGGCGTAGTTAGCTAACACGCTGATATTGTGTTGAGCTAGATTGCAAAGGACGGGGAGATCGAGCTTCGAATCTTGGTTGGGCGAACTGGGCGTGATTTTTCCTAAATGATTTTCCACTCTCACTTCAAACAAATGCGGGTTCACTTCCTCTAAATTAAACCTTCCATATTCCTAATCCATTAGCATAATTAGTGTTGAAGCATATAACCCGAACAATCAGTAAGACGCTGTGCTAAAAATTAAATTTAATTTGTGGCCATTATGAATAAATGACTATCACGATATTATACTTAAAATTAATGTGCTGGTAAATTACTTGTACATTTTAAATTGTCCCTTTTTTTTATTCAAACTTCAATTTGACTTAAAGGAAAGTTTTAAATATTTGCTTTGACTTTGCTTTAAACTCAAAAAGTTGGCTTCGCACATCCCTGCTGGATACTAGTAAGGATAGACTATACAGATCTTCTTAATTTTAGAGCAGATTTTTATGTATTTGTCTCTATGTCATAGACCATTACACCTAAAAGATTTCTTCGCAGTGTCAAGAGTAAGTGATAAGTAGTCATGGTTTGGTTTTTTTTTATAATACATTTTCAACACATATTTAAAAATAGTTTGGTTGAATTGAGCCATCTAAAATTTTAGCTCAAAGATTTGTATTGGATGTTACATTAAAGAGGGACAGGATAAAAAATAATATGGAGGCTTTCATAAAAAGTATTGAAACTCTTTTGCACACTATATTTTATCAGTTCATACCATACTGGTGCAATACATAAATCTATACAGTTGTCTTCTTACTTAATTTATGAAATAGAATGCATTGAGAAAAACCATTTGTAATAAATAAAATGATACGTAGTAGGAAAATACTCTTTAGTTAATTTCTTATAAGGAATTGAAATGAGTTTTTTAGGACTATATTTGTTTTATTATCAGAGGCCTTGTGTACCTCTATAATTAACAGCCGTTTATTTTAGAGTACAAATTCTTTAATATCAATCCCTCATTGGTCAAACATTTCATTTTCAGGACATCTAAAGCGGGCCCGGGTTGAAAGATCAGCTTCGTTTGAAGCATCTGAAAGATTCTCCCAAATACAGGAAAGACAATTACAATTTGCGGAAGAACGATTTGCCTTCCAGAGAGAGTGTGAAAGCCAAAAAATAATAATATTGAAAGAATTTACAGACACTTTTAAAAAGTTTACTAGTGTTTTAAAACAATATTTGTCCAAAAAATAATGTAAGCTAATGTGTGAATAAATATGTAGTGTGATTGTTTGAATAATATAATCAAAATATCTTTACTAGCCTAATTCATTTGTCATTTGACATTAAAAATTTTATTACACAATTTTAAACACTATACTTAAGCTATAGATAGCAAGTCAATGATAACAAATTAATGGAGTAACATTAGGGGCTCATGAAAGGGATCTTTAAATAACCATAAATCTGGTGGAAATAATTAAATACTGATTAACAATATAGATAGTTGAATATTATTATTATTATTATTATTATTATTATTATTATTGTTTAACGGCCCATCGACACATCGAGGTCATTAGGGCCTTGAAATATATTAAAAACATAATAAAATCCCCATTGGGGAAAGAGATAAAACATTCACCATCTGAGACACTCCATAGGAGTGCTCAAATGGGCTCTTGGTATAAATTAAGTGATACACCTGCTAAAAAAAAACCACAAGTGTATCACTCCAATAAAAAGACAAAACAAACATATTAAAATATAACACGTTAAAAAGACAAAACATGTTAAAATGATAATACGTTAAAAAGACAAAACAACATGTTAAATTGTAATAAAAGCGTTAAAAAGATCTCAATATGAGATAATATCCAAAAGAGCCACTTTATAAAAGTGACTCAAATGGCATTAAAAGATCCGCCTGGCGTATAAAACGGAGTAAACAAATAACTCCATCCGCACTATCGCGTAATAAAAAACGTAAGTCACCTTTAAAATCAAGAGCCAGACGGATAGGGGCTAGTTTGCGACACTCCACCAAAATGTGATGCACACTAAGGGGAGTATCACAAAACTCACACACTGGAGGTGGATCTCCTCTTAGTAAAAAACTATGGGTCAATGAAGTATGCCCGACGCGGAGTCTCGTCACGATGATCTCCTCTCTTCTAGACTTTCGTATAGAAGAGGGCCATCGCGACACACCATCCCTGATGGACCGCAGCTTGTTCTGAGCAGGGGTCGAGACCCACTGCTCGTGCCAGGTGCGTAAGACTCCACGCCGAACATAACACTTTAGATCTAAAAACATGACACCCAGACTCGCCTCCGGAGGCAGGCGTGCTGCCTCCTTGGCTGCCTGGTGCGCCAGTTCATTTCCTGGAAGACCAGCATGACCAGGGATCCAGCAAAAGGCGAGCCGGGTGATTAATGAATCAATTTTAAAAATTTGCTCATGTATCATCTGCACGAGGGGATTCCAGGAGTAGAGAGTGGACAATGCCAACAAAGCACTCATGGAATCCGTGCAGATGAGGACAGAACGGTGACTACTTCGGTATACAAAACACAAAGATTTAAAAATGGCATATAATTCAGCCGTAAAAACACTGGTTTCTTTAGGTAAATCAAATTTAAAATTGGATCCTTCCACAACAAAAGCACATCCCACGGAGGCCCGCATTTTGAGCCGTCAGTGTAGATGCGCTCGAATCCGTGAAAGCGAGTGGAGAGGAGCTCATTAAAGGTCCTCTCATATATAAAGTTTGGGGTGGTCGCTTTAGGGAACTTGGCAAGATCAAAATGGCATTGAGGTAGGCGTATCTTCCAGGGAGAAACACGACCTGGGGATGTGGGGATAGCCTTTGGCAAAACTATCCCACACGTGTCGAAAACCGAAAGCATCCTGATCCCAAACGGCCTTGTACTACGCCATTTGGTTTCATACAAGACACGGTTAGGGGGATGAAACACAGGACGATAGGCAACATGCTGCGCCATGCAATGAAGTTTCGACACGTAAGATGCCAGAAGATAGGACCGCCGGTAAGAAAGAGGCGGCTCACCGGCGTCGGCACAGATGCTGACGACTGGACTGGTACGAAAGGCACCAGTAGCCAGTCGAATGCCAGCATGGTGGACACTATCTAGCATCTTTAACGCCGAGGGTCTAGCTGAGTCATAAACAAAGCTCCCGTAATCTAGTTTAGATCTGACCAGGGCCCTATACAGGCGCATCAAGGTTTCCCTATCAGCACCCCAGGACCGGCCGCTAACCACTTTGAGCAAATTCAATGCCTTGATACACCTAGCTTTCAGGTCTTTGATGTGGGGGATCCAAGTTAGTTTAAAATCGAATAAAAGTCCCAGGAACCTTACGGTCTCGGAGACAGGTAAAACAACGTTGTTCATTAAAATATTGGGGGCGGGCTGTATTCCGCGTAATCTATGGAAGTGGACGACAGTCGTCTTAGCCGCAGAAAAACGAAAGCCATTACGAGATGCCCACAACCATAGATTGTTTACAGCGAGTTGTATATGTCGTTCAGCCTTATGGAGACTTGATGAACTGCAATAAATTGCGTAGTCATCCACAAAAAGGCATATACGAACAGGTGAGCGCAGGTTGTCCACAATACTATTTATCGCGATAGCGAACAACGTACAGCTAAGAATACTACCCTGAGGCACCCCATTTTCTTGAATAAAATCATCGGATAAGGTGTTATTCAACCTTACCCGGAAGTGTCTATCCGACATAAAATTAGATATAAAAGAAGGAAGGTTTCCTCGAAACCCCAATTAAAAAGTGTTTTCAAAATGCCGTACCGCCAGGTGGTATCGTACGCTTTTTCCAGATCGAAGAAGACAGCCAGAAGATGCTGCTTATGGAGAAAAGCGTCACGAATAGCCGTCTCTAGACAGACAAGGTGATCCACCGTGGATCGGTTACGGCGAAAACCACATTGAATATTAGATAGCAGATTGCGGGATTCTAAATACCATATAAGTCGCTTATTAATTATTTTTTCCAATATTTTACTTACACAACTAGTTAAAGCTATCGGTCTATAGCTAGTTGGCTCTAATTTATCCTTGCCATTTTTATATATGGGTATAACGGTTGCTTGCCTCCATAGTGAGGGGAACTGATGAGATTCCCAAACACTATTGTAGAGGTCTAAAAGAAATGCCTGTCCGGCTGGGGGCAGCTGACGCAA
This sequence comes from Timema cristinae, assembly GCA_039000515.1. Lineage (NCBI taxonomy): Eukaryota > Metazoa > Arthropoda > Insecta > Phasmatodea > Timematidae > Timema > Timema cristinae. The sequence goes on along the minus strand of JBCFYV010000476.1, from coordinate 9,242 downwards.
CATCTCGTAATGAATGTCGTCTGGACCAGAGGCTGTGCTGCCGGCCTGGGACAGGGCGTAGGTCAGTTCATCTTTGGTAAAGGGGGAGTTATAATCCTCCCCCCGACTTGGACCAAAGTAAATAGTACGGCGCTCGATGCTGCGCTTATGCACCGCGAACTCGTTAGAGTAGCTCGCAGTGCTAGAAATAGCGGCGAACATCGAGCCCAATACATTGGCGACCTCCATAGGGGAGGAGACAAGTGAACCGTTAGACATGAGTGCGGGTATATTATAAATGGTATTTTTGCTACTACGTACTTTACGAATGTGATCCCAAACCTTGGTTGTGGTAGTGGAAATAGTAAGGGTAGAAATAAACTGTCTCCAAGACTATCTTCTGCTTTCTCGAATGATACGGCGAGCTCTAGCACGTAGAATCCGGAATGACTCCAGATTCTCCGAAGTTGGACGTCGATGAAAGCGATGTAGGACCCTTCGACGGTTAGAAATAGCCAGCCGGCACTCCTCGTTCCACCAGGGAACAGGACGGTGGCGCGGGTTTGGCGAGGATTTAGGGATGGATGCCCTCGCCACCGCTATGACCGTCGAAGTAAATTGCCCAGCCTTAACATCGACGTCGGGAGCATGGGGTTCGTCGAATACGGCGAACTCGCGGAATTTATCCCATTTAGCACGTTTTAGAACCCATTGAGGGAACCTTGCTGTACTGGGAGGATCTTTAATTTGTGAAAGCAGAATGGGAAAGTGATCGCTGCCACATAGGTCCGAGTGAACCTCCCAAAGGAAGTGAGCAGCAATCCCGGGGCTACATAGAGCTAGGTCGATGGCAGAGGATACACCATTAAAGGTGGAGAAGTGTGTCTGGGTCCGGTGTTCATTAACACCAGGTTTCCCGAGACAAGAATATCCTCTACCATCCTCCCGCGGGCGTCTGTAAAATTAGACCCCCACACCAGGTTATGCGCGTTAAAGTCCCCCAAGATGATATAGGGGGCGGGAAGTTGTATAAAGAGGGCCTCTAGAGTCCTCTTGGAAACACATTCACCTGGTGGGAGATAAATGCAGCATACGGTCACCTCCATAGGAAGGGAGGCTCTGACAGCAATCACTTGGAGATCAGAAACAATATTAATATTCTTATGATATATAGTGCTTCGTGCGAATATAGCCACACCTCCGCTAGCCCGATCAAAGAAAGGCTTGTCGGTACGATACACATCGTACCCACGAAGCATCGGGTTGTCTTTTGGGCGGAAGTGGGTCTCCTGCAAACACAAGATGGGAGGATGAGGGAAGAAATTATTAGTTTAATTTCCTCTACACGAGCATAGAAACCCCTACAATTCCATTGTAGTAGCGACATAAATTATAAGTATGAAATTTAGATATCCTCGCAATCCATTTCACTATCCTTTAAGAATAAAAATTTGTTGAGGTCCTTTTTAGGCCCTCTTGCCTTTCCAGTCTCTCCTGTACCTCCCGCTTCAGGAGAGGCTTCGTTTTATTTTGGAGGGACTGGGTAGTCGGATTCTTGTTCGAAGGCTTTAAAGCCTTCGACGCTTTTTTAATAAAAAAATTTTCGGCAGTCTCTCGCTGGTCCTTCTTCAAGGCACCAGTGGGACTCGCCTTAGCGGCCTCACCTGTTCCGCAACTCGTCCCCACCTCCAAAAGCCCTGAGGTGGGTGTGAGAGGCTCAACAACGGCCGCCCTTGTTTTAGTACCCCGAGGCGGGCCCGGGGGGATTTCCCGAGGCGGGCTCGGGGGTGTTCCCCGAGGTGGGCTCGGGGGAGTTCCTCGAGGTCGTCTCCTCGGTGGTATAGGTGGGGGAGACGACCGTTGTGGCGGTTTGGCCTCCTTTAAAAATTTAGGCCCCACAGAAGTTGGCGCGGAATCAACATAAATGTCTCGAGAAGAGACCAATGGCACTGGTCGCGTTGGCTCCTTAGCAAGATTAACTGCGCAATGGCAGTTGGGACAGTTTATATTTTGACTGACAATCCGGCTATATGAAGTTTGAAATACCGGAGCTTGAAATACCGGAGCTTGACTTGATACGTATTCCTTGCGTGCCTGGGCATATAAGATCTTCTTTTCAGATTGTATCTCCAGGACTTTCTTCTCTACCTTCCATTTTGGACAGGCTCGAGACCTGGCGGATTGCGGACCCTTGCAGTTGACGCAGTATTTAGGAGACTCGCATGGTGTTTCATGAGCCTCCTGTCCACAATCCGCACAGTTGGCTTACCACGGCATCGCAGCTTCGTATGCCCAAATTCCTGGCACTGAAAACAGCGCCGAGGGTTAGGGACATACGGCCGGACCCTGAGAACGTGGAAGCCTGCTCGGACCTCCTTCGGAAGGGTAGGAGTCGCAAATGTGAGGATATACGTATCCGTCTTCTTTTCTTGTCCATTCTTTTTTGGGATAATACGGTACACTTCGGTGACATTCTGGGGGGAAAGTTCCTCACAGATCTCCTCAATGCTTACGCAGTCGAGGTCATAACAAGTGACCACTCCCTTGCAAACATTGAGGAACCTGTGGGGCTCCACCTTCACCTGTATATTTCCCGTATTACTCAACGGTATTTCGGAGATCGCCATAATATTTGAGGATTGAGTGTCGGACATAGTCTGAATCATAATGGTGCCATCACGCAGTTTCCTTATTAAAACGTCAGATTTTGCTGCTCCATTTATCACTCTTTCGAGGATAAATGGGCTGACACGTTTCAGATCTAGACTTTCTTCAACTCGAGACATCACCAGGAAGCGGGGCTGGGGCCTCCCACTTCCTGGCTTTTCATCAAAACAGGGTTGGACGGCCTTACCCGTTTCCGCCTCTTATCATTAATACGGCCCTGTGAGGGGCCGGGCAGTAAGATGCCAGCAGAACTTGGCAGTACGGTGCCAGCGGACAGTAAGGTGTCAGCTGTGACAAGAGACTCAATCATGAGTGGGAGGACAACCTGCAAAAGTACTCGGATCGTAGACCCAGGTTGATCCTAGTTGGTTCTACCACATTGGGCCCTGTTAACTCTTCCGACGAGAGGCTCCATACGACGCTAGACATGACAACCTTCATATGGAGCATCGCCGGAAGAGAGGTCACCGCAGCAAGTGTATGCAGGAAAGTGCTAATTTTACGTCCGGGACCCTCATGAACGCAACCGGTCTTTTCTCAAGGTAGGGTACCCGGTTGTCATCCCTAAGGCCCTTCTACCAAGATATTACAACCAGCGCACTTTCATTCGGGAGCTCAAGGCAGTGGTATCCAATAATAAACAGAGGAGAGCCTGGTTAGTTGCCAAGGTCGTCAACGGAAAGGCCAAAGTTCTCTGTGCAGGATGAACGGTGGGGGAAAGGAAGAAAAAGTTAAGGGTAGATAAAGCGAAGGGGGAATAGTGAAAAAAGGGGGAAAGTGAAGGAAGAAAATGATGTGAAAGGAAAGATATAGGATAGGTTTGTCCCACACGAGGTACGTCCTGCACAGAAACCTCCCCTTTTAGTCGCTTCTTACGACAAGCAGGGGTTACTGCGGGACTATTCTAAACCCCGTCCCGCAGGGGGGTAACTTAATAATTAAAACCTTATTTATGTTAAGGGAGGAACGATTCAAATTTGATTTACTATTGATTGTGGATAGGCTAAAATAAGAGTATTTCAATTTTCATAAACGTTTGAAATAGTAGAGTAAGATAAAGCAAGACATACCTTTACATCAACCGAAAGAGCAGATTCACGAGTAGGTTATCTCATGACTTCTTCTAATGATTCAATCAGATTTGAAGCGCAATGTTTATCGAGCCTAAATAATTTAATAAATATCTATCGCTCAACTCAAAAGCTTCTTCACGTTCTCGAAATATGCGTGGTACCTTATTAATTTCATTTTCCAATTCTTCTATTTCTCTAATCACTAAATAGTTCATCCACGCTTCCGCCATTTTAACTGTAAAGATATTCGCCAATTTGTTGCGAGATTGACAATTCCGCACGGTTGGACCCGAGTGAAATCAATCCGAAAGAAAAAATCTCATTCCGTAACGAAATTTTGTTCAAGAATAGCGAAAGTAACATGTTTCGATATTGAGTCACGTGACCACTCCATCTCGCAATATCTCGAGGATAGGCATCCTGGCGTGGTCTCTCTTATGGTCGATTGGTTTTCTGTATTCTGAATGACAAACAAAGCAGAGACCGGCCGCCACCTTTACCTGAAGCATTGGGTTTAAAAAGTGTTTGAATAAACAGGATACATTGAATACGCTTTATTTCTATTTCTAATATACAGTACTTAGAAAACTTTTATTTTTCTAGTAAAAATGAAATACTTTTAAATTTGCGTTTGAGTAAAATATATATATCGTATGCATATTGATTTTTGCTAGGTGGCTTGGAAAAAAGTTACTAATTGTATAATATATAGAGGAGAACGGGGGAATGCCGGTCATTGGGTAATGCCAGTCACCTCATTATCAGCCTTATTTATTTGAAAGTGAGACGCAAGAAACACTGCTACCTAGCGGCCTGTTGTCTTAACTAAGATATAAGCCATTGGACACGCGTCAGTGTGCCTTCCCTTTACACAGAGACCCATTGTCTATAATTCAAGTTTCTGATGTTATTTTTACTGGGCGGAAAATAAGGTCGTTTTCTTTCAGTTTTGAATATTTAATTTCTGTTTTGAGCACATCAAATGTAAGGTTTGATAGTTTATGTAAATTAATAATTATAATTAACAGAAAACTTGTATTTAGAAAATAGTCTCATGCAAAGGAGAAAGGCACATGTTCCGGAAACGCCGGTCACAGTGACCGGCATTTCCCCATCATTACTGCTATTTCCCCTTGTTTTTAAAAGTTTTTTAATTTAATTTAATTATTTTAGATGCCCAGAAACTACAAACGAACAACCGAAAGGGCCCAATGGACGGCGAATGATTTATCAGCAGCTATTACTGACGTGAAAAATGGGAAATCTACCAGGAAAGCTGCCAAGGATCACGGCATACCCTTCAGTACCCTGCAGGAAAGAATTAAAATTTCAAAGATGAGTGCCCCAAGCCTAGGAAGAAAAGCAGTGTTCACCCGTGACCAAGAAGCGAACATAGTTTAACACTTAAAGACTATGTCAAATATGTTTTACGGTTTGACACCTATACAATTGAGAAAACTTGTTTTCGAGTATGCAGAAAAATTTAATATCCCACACAGATTCAATAAAGCAAGCAGGTTGGCCGGCAAGGACTGGTTAGAGGAATTTTTACGACGAAATCCACGTATTTCAGCTCGAAAACCTGAAGCAACAAGCCTAAACAGACTAAAAGGCTTTAACAAGCAGGAGGTGACCAAATTTTTTGATAATCTTGAAAATGTTATGGAGAAATTTAAGTTCACTCCAAACAAAATTTTCAACATGGATGAAACCGGGATAACGACTGTTCATGAGACAAATAAAATCTTAGCACTGAAGGGACAGAAAAGAATTGGTGCAGCAACATCTGGAGAAAGAGGACAAACCACTACAGTTATTTGTGCTTTTAATGCAGCAGGTAACTATATTCCCCTGTTTTCATCTATGCCAGGCAGCGAATGGCTCCTACTTTAAAAGTGAATGGACCACCTAATGCTCTGTATTTCTGCTCAAAAAATGGCTGGACTAATGAAGGACTGTTTGTCCAATGGCTACAACATTAAAAAAAAACTCTACCCCAAAAGAGGAGGAGCCTGTCTTACTAATAATAGATAACCACGGCAGTCACATAACCAAAGAAGCTTATGACTTCTGTAAAGAAAACTTCATAACACTGTTGTCCTTGCCACCCCACTCTTCCCACCGCCTACAACCGCTAGATGTATCTTTCTATGGCCCACTGAAGAAAGCCTACAACAAAGAGTGTGATATTTACATGAAGACCCATGCAATCGAAAGAATTACAGTTTACAAAGTTGCAGAACTTTTCAACAAGGCATACACTCATGTTGCAACACTTGCTAAAGGCATATCTGGATTTTCGTGTACTGGGATATTTCCGATGAACCCAAATCTGTTCTCCGATGAAGATTTCCCACTAGAAATAGAATCTACAGAGGCGCTCACAGACGCACCTTCTCGGAGTTCACAGGATGTAACGCTTCAGGATCTTTCTCCCCTGCCAGTTTTGAGTCAGCCAGGACCAAGAAGTATGCACTCAGAAATTTGGACAGCAACGCCTAAAAAAGCTGTGCTTGAAGAAAAAAAAAGAAATAAAGAAGAGCGTTTGCAACAGAAGAACAACCAAAGAGAAAATTCGAAGAGAAAATACGCTGTCTTTGTTAGACCACAGAAGAGGAAATTATCATTCTCTTCATCCAGTTCTGAAGGAAATGAGGTCAATTTGTGCCAAGAGTCAGGTGAAAGTGACTATTTGGAGACAGATGAGAGCGAAAGTGAAGATACTTTGCCAAAAGAGTTTACCCTAGAAATAAAGCCACATAATATTCTTGTAGGCGAATATCTCTTAGTGAGAGTTTCAAATGAAAGATCGGAGAAAAACTTTCTTTCCCGGGCCATTGAAATAGGCAAAAATTCCATTAAAGTTAAGTTCATGCGTGAATACAGGGGTCAATGGGATACCTATGTTTTCCTGAAGTTGAAGATACAAGCTATGTCATTCCAGAAGACATTGTTGGGAAACTTACCAAATTTCAGCAACTGAGATATGGCAAAGTTAAATTTGAGTAACTTTTTTTTTCTATTTATGCTTTATTTTTTGCATATTTAAGTTCAATAACTCGTTTCATGGCAAAAATCAAATTTGGTTTATTTGTATCCTTATAATTTGGTATTCTGCTCCATGACTGGCATTACCCACACTAGTGACTGGCATTACCCAACTTGGTAGGGTATTGCCGGTCAAGCAGCTGTTTTAACTTTTATCATATTTCATCATAGGAATTATTGCAGTGCAAACCAACTTTTAATATGATATACCTAAAGAACTAAGGAACAGATTTCACTAAAAATCTTGAAAATATGTTTCATCTCAAAAGACTTAAGGGGTTTCTTCCTTAAGTGACCGTAATTCCCCCGTTCTCCCCTAATGATTTTCTAGATTTTTAAAATCAACTGGAAAGTTATTCGTGCACTTTCTGAACATCCTAAATTTGGATATATTAGCACATGACCTACAAACTTTTTAAAAAGTGTAATTGAAGTTATAACGTGCACTTTCTGACTACCTTCACTGAAATGTGGTTATATAGGCACACGATTTACAAACTAGCATAAACCTAAGACAGAACTCGAGACCGAAAATTCATCAAAATATGATCAATACGACGTACAGTGGGGCCAAATCCCGAAAAGCTGGCCAAAATATGGAAATATTATTCAATTTGTATGAAATTTAGTATATAGGGGTTTCAAAGGTTGCTGATTACGAATCAAAAGTCAGAATTGAAAAAGAAAAAATGGCGGCAAAAATATTCAAGTCTCAATTTTGTATGAAACTTGGTACCTTGAGGTTTTAGAGTTACTGATTACGAAACCAAAGTAAAAATTGCAAAATAATAAAATGACGGATCCAATATAGCGACCATAAATATTTAAACATACACAATTTAGTCAAAATAACATATTATACACCTTATTAACCAGGAAAAATTTAATGTGTAACAAAATAAAAAGATTTACTAGAAGAACATAAAGTTTTATTTATATTGAAACCATAACCTTTAAAGCCTATATCTCAATAATCCACGAAACATGGGGAAACCTATTGTTTGTTGAAATTATACACTAGATTAAAAAAAAAATAGCCTTTTACTCTAACCCAATACTATAATAACGTACGAAACCGGGCAGAACTATTATTTGTTTTAATTAAATATTTAAATAGTAAAAGCCATTAACTTAGTTAACATAGTAATAATATTCATTTTAGCTATTGACTAATTTTAATTTACAAAAATTGGCATTTTATTTAAATAGTAAAATAAATTTAGAAATCATTTGGATACTACTTACATTTTTTTACACTGTTTACATTTAACCTTTCTTTAAAATTATACTTGTGTACTATTTACCTTGAAAATAACTTTAAGAAATTATAAGATATACAAGAAATACATATACATTTCTGGAAGCATGTGTTTTACACTATAAAAGAGTTCTTACGCAAGAGATGTCTTCCAATTCTTTAGAAACTTTGTTATAATAGGCTGCGACGCCCTCTTCGACCGTCTTCTGGAGGATTCATGGCGATAAGGGGTGACCCATGGGCAGCCTCATGACGCGGTATTTTTGGCCGTGGTAGTAGACCCGAAATTCCGGCCTGAGTCTTCCGCCAACGGGATCTGATAGAAACCGGCCGTCAGGTCTAACTTCCACAGGTAAGCACCTTCCGGTATTTTCCTAAGTGCGTTCCCTGCCGTCTGAAGTGCGAATCTTGGGGTGGAGTAATAGTCGGTCCACGGGCTTTAAGTCTTGAATTATCCGGATCTTATGATTCGTCTTTGGGATTGCGAACAATGAGAACGCATCCCTCACGTACTCGTCTTTAATCAATAGGCCGCTCTCAATCCAATCCTCAATTGCCTGCTTGATCACCGGGGATTCCCGTGTTCGCCTGAAGATGTGTGGGGCCTCGGCCGGTTTCTGGATAGACACTCCATTTCTCAGGTGGCCGAACCTATTCTTCTCCCTCCACCGGATCGGGCGCAACGGGTCGACGTACATGGAGCTGTATTCACAATAAGCAAGCGGGATAAACATACCGGTTTCTTCTTCTGTGAGTAAGTTTATGAAGCCGTTTCCCATACTTGGACAGATAGATGGTGATTCTTCGCCTAATGAAATTTCATCGTCGAGTAGTTCATCCGGTGGTGCCGAGTCTCTGTTTACTCGCAGGCGCCTGGTGGAACTCCTGGGTGGTGTTTGCACTTCCTCCTGTTCTTCTATCGTAATTCCCAGGCTGTTTATCAGGTCCTCCAGTGTTTCAAATGTTTCTGTCTCAGGTACGACTGTGGCAACTGCCTCGCACCAGTGGCCAATGTCTTCGCTTGTAGGAAGATGCTGATTCTCGTTGTCGTCGGGATCCCCGGCAGCGCGGTAGTCTATGCGCGGAGATGTGAGCCAAACATCCATTGTGTTGGGGCCTTCCTCGGTTTCGTCTACGTTGTCTAGGAACTGTAGGTCCTCAATCCCAATTTCCCTTAGTGCTTCTTCCAAGATGTTGGTCGGCGGAGTCAGTTGCTT